>JAJKLA010000049.1:0-242024 GCA_022432515.1 Hypoxylon sp. NC0597
AATATTTAAAAACTAATATTTTAACTTTAAAATATTTATATAAAACGTTAAAAAAGTAATTTTTTAAAAATACACATTTATAAACCTTTATATAAATAATAACATATTTAAATTTTATTTATTTATAAATTAAAGTTATAATTTTATTAAATTATAAAAGAAAGGTTTATAATGTTAAAAGTGTGCGGTTTTTTGCCGCCCCACTGTAAGAAGGTACTTAACAAGAATGTTTAGTATCGAGTAAAGGTTTCTACGAGCGTTTCTGTTCAATTTTGGAGATCAGGTAGATGCTATTCTAAGTAGTTCAAAGTGAAGAGTTACCCGACAGGATTATCTAAGCGCTCGATACTATGTCGGTCCGCCGTCGCGACGTGATGGAATCAAAGAGTCGCTGGCTGAAATCAAGTTGTATTCACACATTGGGCCTCAGCTTGCAAGTAATGTGGATGAAGTAGAAGCCATCTATGCAAAGACGAGTGAGGTAGTTAAAAGTGCGGTAAAGGGGGCGGTGATTTGGAAGAGTATGCAAGCCCTTTGTTACGTTGTACGTTGTGGCCGTAAACTCTTAGGTAAAGCCTGATCGTATTAATGATGCTAGCACATAACCTTCGTAAAACTCGGGTATAAGTAAATTAGTAAATAGCCAGTACTTGCTATTAGTAGACTACTTTAACAAATACTGCCGAACTTCCTTATGAACTTATAAAGTAAGTCCCCGCATGGTCGTTTCATAGTATTTCGGATATGATGCCGGCAAAAGCCAACATCGCGGCGTATGTTACACAATTTATATTGTTACTCTAGCTTTGCCAGGCATCCTGCTTCCAGTTTCATTCTCATGTCTAGTACAAAAGTATGATGCTGTGGCTTCTCGCTTAGAACGACTAAGTCAACAGTGGCTCCTAATGATTGCATCAAAGACGTCGCCATGCGTCAACCACATATTGCTCTTTTTTTGCATCTCTCCACTACGCCCTTGGTCCTTTCGCTCAAGATAGCGAGTGCACTTGGGGTCCTCGAATGGACTCCCGAGCTCGTCGCAAAAGAAGACTATTTCCGGGGAGATGTTGACATTGTGAATGGTGGCATTGCAAGTCTCTTCAGTGATCCAACCGTCGACCTAGGGTCGAATTCCGAGACCCAGCTACTTTTGCAGTTCGGATCCCATAAGAACCTCCGCAGCATCGGTACGGTGGTGGAAGTCTATTATCGAATTGTCGCTAATAGGAAATCTGGGATCAATACGCTCGAGGACCTCAAGGGAAAGAGAATCGGGGCCCTCCGATCTACCTCGTCCGAATACTTCGTTCAAACGTACCTTGCTACAGTGGGGTTAAAGTCGGCGGATTATACCCTAGTGGATGGACTTGGATGTGTACAGGAGCCCTGTGCCGCCAATACATTCCCTGCTATGCTTAAGAGCGGCAGTATCGACGCCATCGGAATGTGGGAGCCATCGGTCGAGTTAGGTGCCGAGGCCCTCGGCTCCGACGCCGTTGTGTTTGGGGAGAATCAGACGGTCTATCGAGAGATATATAATCTCGCCACCACCAGTGAGAAGCTCGATGACCCTAAAAAGAGAGCAGAAATTGTTCAATTCTTGAAGGCCTTAAAGCAAGCAGAGGGTATTTTCCAAAACGACCCTGCTAAAGTAATAGGTCGAGCTGCGGAAGCTGTTAGGACTAACAGTACGCTACTGGAAGCTGTTTGGCCCGTCCATAGGTGGGATGTGCGAGTGCCGTCAGACATGTTGGATGTGTTAGTTGATGAGGATAAGTTTGTGGCTTCTTATGGGAGACGTGAAGCGTTACCGAGAGAAACTCTTGCCACACTCATAGATGCGAGTGTCTTGGAGGAAGCTCTTAGGGCTTGATACACACGTCATAGGAACTGAATACGAGGGAGGTAGACTTATGAGTATAACAAGTATATATTCTAAGGGGTTTTTAAAAAAAAAGAAAAAAAGAAGAAGAAATTTGGTGCGAGAAAGGACTTTGGGCTGCGGCGGGTGCCGTAGGGGTTGCTGGCTAAAGCTCGAGCCAATGTCAGTTCGTACGTACCTAAGGTACGTTATACATATTTGCATCCGGGGTAGGATGCCGAACTGAATATGTGATTTTTATCATCTGGTGATTTTAAATACTCAGAATGACCTTGTCACAACTGCTGAAGAACCACATGTATACCGAGAGAGCCCATCATACACACATTTAACGATGTCTCGGTCTTACCGGCCAGTCCTGTGCCTGTGCCGTATTAGCGTTCAGCTTCCAGCTCGTGATGTGGGGTTGGCCCTGGTAAAACCCTCGACATTCCCCATTACGGGAAGGTGACACTGGGGTGCTTCAGGGGGATTGTCCGTACAAGCCACACACGGGCTAAAAACGAGCTTCTTCATTGGTGTACGCAATATGAATGCCCCCCTTTATTTATTCATAGCACCTGCGACTTCTATAGTCATTATAAAATGACCTGGCAGCCCTGGCTCACCAACTGTAAAGTTTGCTAGCAAGGTTGGCCATCAATCTTCACTCACCAAAGCCCCGTCAATCTCCTGCCTTGCTGTCGGGCATCTTGCAAGCACCATGGAGCTCACCCTGCTCGCTGTTGCGGTGGCTGGACTCTCGGTTGGGATCCTGATAGCTTCATCCTAAGTATTAGCTAACATGAGCTCAGTATATCCCGTTTGGTCGTTGCGCGCCTTCGACCACGGATGGAATATCCAGCTGCGGAAGTTCGTGGATGCCGGGGGGCGATGTCACAATAGCTCAAGGCACAGATACACGCAGGGGCTTTAGCACCGCCGTGCAAGCCTTTTGTAGTGCAGCAAATGGACAGACGGTGAAGCCCAGCGGGTATCTTTCCATGGCAACAGAGGTCTTCCTCAACGGAGGAAAGGATCCCACTACCTATGGCATCTTGGGATTTGTGTATTGTGAGTTCAACTATGTGGACATTGTTGTCGGGGTCTAACGCTCAAGGTAGTTGAGATTCATAACAAACAAAACTCTGACCACACTATTTCAAGTTGGTATTACCATCTGCCCATACAAATTTCATTGCTAACACGGATGAGGCCGAGATTGTGAAAGTTATCTCTTGGCGTTGAGTGCGGAAGGTGGCAAGTGTTCTGGAGCCACCAATCATGACACTAAGGGTGGCACTTGGCAGGTAGGCAATAATGGTGTCTCCTACCATGCTCTGGGTAACGAGGTACCGCCTAAGCAAGATGCCATTAACAAATTGTTTTCCGGTGCTGCTCTGGACGCACAAGACGTAAATAAAGGTTCTGGCCCACCGTTGAGTCCCTGGCCTTTGGATTCCCTGAATAGTGTCAAGCCCACGACGTGTCACAGCCACAACGATTATACCCGAAACATCCCTATATTCTCTGCCATGAGCGCGGGATGTATTGGTTTTGAAGCTGATGTCTTTTACTCGGGTGGAGACGTCATCATTGGCCACACCATTCCGACGCCTGGGAGGACTCTGTCGGTGCAGTACGTCGAGCCGTTGCGAGCAATCCTCGATCACAATAACGGGGGATCGCCCGGTAGCAATGGCTTATATAAGGCTGAGCCTGGACGAAGTATAACGTTGCTGGTGGATTTCAAGACTTCCGATACCAAGACATTAGATGCCGTCGTCAAAGCACTCCAGCCGCTCCGAGATGGCGGATACCTTAGCCGTGTCGAAGAGGGCAAGTTCGTAGAGAAGCAGGTTACGGTAGTAGCCAGTGGAAGCGCTCCGTTCGACCGGATCAATTCAGGCGATGGCGTTCCCAACCGAGACGTATTTTACGACGCCAAGGTGGATCAATGGGACCAGAAGTATACCAGTATTAACTCTTACTATGCGTCAGCTGACTTCGAGAGCGCGGTTGGTGATCCTGGGAGTGCCGATGCTTTCAGTCAAGATCAGAAAGATAAAGTCCAGTCCCAGGTACAGCCTGCTCACGCAGCAGGGCTTATAGTTCGATATTGGAATTTGCCTGGGGATTATCTTTGGGAACCTTTGCTAGCCCTTGGGGTTGATAGGTTGAATGCCGATGATATGTATGATACAGCCAGACTCCCTCGAGTATGAGGCATTAAAGGGGTTATATAGTTCCCTACGAGAATACAAAATCAGTTCACTAATATACCTTTATTTCTTACAAACGACGGAAAGCAATACACGCAATACTATTACACTTCTAGTCGGAACAAGGATTACTCCCCCCAATTCTGATGTTCAAAATAGCAATTTGGTGATAGTTCTGAGATATTATTTGAAAGGGAAGAATTGGTTTGTGTGTGTGTTGGTTTTTTTTTTTTTTTTTTTTTTTTTTTTTTTTTTTTTTAAGGTGCACAAGGTGAGAGACAGTGTGAAGGGTCCAGCTCATACGTATCTTCAATGGTACCTGTACTTCTTTGCTCCGCTCTCGGAAGGGGAGTACAAAACGTTAAGCGGTGCACAGAGCTTGTTTGCATGTACCTCCAATTACACCCCACCACCACCAATTATTTTTTGTGATTCATACACCATTTGGACTGGACTTATATGAGTCGCGGTACAACTTTTATTACCACTAAAGTCAACAACAACCTTGCATTTGCACTTCAACTCTTGTCTAAACTTGGCCACAAAGTTTCGACGTACAAGACCGACCCTTAGTCATGGGCCATTTACCTGACCCGACTGTCGACCTTGACTGGTCGGGTTTCGTCGGTCCAATCCACGAGCGCTTCAGGGCCCAGGCTGAGAAACACCCAGATAGAATATGCGTTCTGGAGACTAAATCATCCACTAATCCCGAGAGACGCTTCACCTACCGTCAAATTTACGAAGCTTCCAATACACTCGCCTGGTACTTACACAATGCCGGAATTACCAATGGCGATGTGGTCATGATCTGGGCCCATCGATCCGTCGATCTGGTCATTGCTTTCATGGGTACTCTGGTATGCGATACTCCTATATTCAAAGTCAACCGTAACGTTACAGCTAACTCTTCCCTCTTTTTATTAAAGGCGTCCGGCGCCACTATGACTGTTCTGGATCCTGCATATCCTCCAGCTAGACAAAAGATCTACTTAGAGGTATCTCAGCCACGTGCCTTGATCAAGATTGGCCGTGCAACAGATGAGAATGGCCCCTTGGCCGACTTGGTGCAAGATTATATTGACCAGGAGCTTCAACTAAAGGCTGAGGTTCCCGAACTACGCCTTCTCAATGATGGCAACCTTGTCGGGGGCCAAGTTGCCGGTCAAGACATATTCGACGGCGTCAAAAGCCTTGCATCGTCCCCTCCTGATGTGGTTGTCGGGCCCGATTCAAACCCTACCTTATCATTCACGTCGGGAAGTGAGGGGCGGCCGAAAGGAGTTCTTGGTCGCCATTACAGCCTGACCAGGTATTTTGACTGGATGGCCGAGCGCTTCAACCTGTCATCCGAGAGCAGATATACTCTTCTTTCTGGTCTCGCCCACGACCCTGTACAGAGGGATATTTTCACACCGCTCTATCTCGGTGCCCAACTTCTTGTTCCATCCAAAGAGGACATTCAGCATGAGAAGCTTGCCGAGTGGTTCCGTGAAATGAAGCCTACTGTCACCCATCTTACCCCAGCCATGGGTCAAATCCTAGTCGGCGGTGCCTCAGCCGAATTTCCAAGCCTGGAACATGTCTTTTTCGTCGGCGACGTCTTAACGACCAAACAGTGCCGGTCCCTAAGGCAGCTCGCCGTGAATGCCAACATCATCAACATGTACGGCACCACGGAAACCCAGAGAGCCGTTAGCTACTTCGAAGTCCCGAGCCGAGCACGGGATCCCGACTTCCTGGATACATTCAAGGACACAATTCCGGCCGGACAAGGAATGCAAAATGTTCAACTTCTGGTTGTTGATAGGGAGAATAGAACTCGACTTTGCAAAATTGGAGAAGTTGGAGAGATCTTTGTCCGAGCCGCCGGCCTTGCCGAGTGAGTTGATTCTCATGATATCCTTTGCACATTGCTAACTACGCTTCTTCAGAGGCTATCTAGGAGATAAGGCTTTGAATGAGCAGAAATTCCTAATGAACTGGTTTGTTGATAACGAGAAATGGGTCGAAGCTGACAAAAAGACGAGTAAGAATGAACCTTGGCGGCGGTACTATAGGGGCCCAAGGGATCGACTCTACCGCACGGGTGATCTAGGCCGCTACCTTGAATCCGGAGACGTCGAATGTACCGGCCGCGCTGATGACCAGGTCAAAATTCGTGGCTTCCGTATCGAGCTCAACGACATAGACAGCAACCTCAGCCAGAACCCGTTAATCCGAGACTGCAAGACTCTTGTGCGGAGGGATCGTAACGAGGAACCCATCCTGGTGAGCTATGTGGTCCCCGAAGTATCCGAGTGGCGCCGTTGGCTTTCTGCCCGAGGAGTAGAGGAGGTGGAAGATGAAGGCGTCGAGATGGGGCCTACTCGTGTCTTTTTGAAGAAGTACCGGGCCATCGAAGCCGAAGTACGAGATCATTTGAAGTCCAGACTGCCGGCGTATTCAGTGCCGAGCATCTATATCGTCCTCGAGAAGCTCCCATTGAATCCCAATGGCAAGGTTGACAAGCCGAATCTTCCCTTCCCAGATGTTGCAGAACGTGTTGAAGACGCGTCTGAAGAAGATCTGAAAAACTGGGAATCATTGACACTCACAGAGCAAACTGTGGCTCAAAAGTGGGCGGATCTTATTCGGGGTCTGAACCCGAAAACTATTAGACGAGAACAAAACTTTTTCGATCTGGGTGGGCACAGTCTATTGGCCCAACAACTTCTTTTTGAAGTTCGCAAGGGTCTGGGGGCGGACATCTCTATCAACGCCTTTTACGAACATCCGGATCTAGCCGGCTTCAGTTCTCATGTCGAGAAGAGAATTCAGAAAGCCGGCAGTGCCGACGCCAGCGCCAGCAACACTCAGGAGAGCGATGCTGCTTATGCTAAGTCTCTAGACGAGCTAATCAGCCAATTGCCCGAAACGTATCAATCGGCCAATCTCGAGGCACTGGGTACATCCGGTCCCGTGACGATCTTCCTCACAGGAGCAACCGGATTCTTAGGGTCTTATCTAGTGAAGGACATCCTGGACCGTACCTCTTGCGAAGTTAAGCTGATTGCACATGTACGCGGTGTTAAGGACCCGACAGCAGCACTTCAGCGACTTCGCCGCTCTCTGCAAGGATACGGTCTATGGAATGACGGCTGGGCCGAGAGATTGAGTGCAGTTGTAGGCGATTTATCAAAGCCCCAGCTCGGTGTTTCTGATTCCACTTGGCAGCGATTAACGCAGGAAGTTGACGTTGTGGTACATAACGGCGCCACCGTGCACTGGATTCGAAAATACCAGGACATGATGGCGTCCAATGTGTTGTCGACTGTCGATGCAATGAAGCTTTGCAACGAAGGAAAAGCAAAAGTCTTTTGTTTTGTAAGCTCAACTAGCGTCCTCGACACCGACTACTACATTAAGCTCTCAGAGGAACAGACTAGGACAGGGCAGGGTGCTGTCATGGAGAGCGATGACTTGAACGGAAGCCGTAGTGGACTTGGTACGGGATATGGACAGACTAAATGGGTATCAGAGCAACTTGTTCGAGAGGCCGGAAGACGAGGTCTCCAAGGCTCGGTCGTTCGACCAGGATACGTATTAGGTGACTCGCAGACTGGTGTCTGTAACGTTGACGACTTCTTGATTAGAATGCTGAAAGGCTGTATACAGCTCGCAGCACGGCCCCGCATCATCAATACCGTCAACGCTGTTCCCGTCAACCATGTTGCGCGTGTGGTTGTTGCTGCCGCCCTGAACCCTCTTCCAGGCGGAGTGCACGTAATTCATGTCACCGCCCACCCGCGTCTCCGCATGAACGAGTATCTGTCGATATTGGAGTACTATGGCTACAAGACACCGGAGGTCAGCTACGACACCTGGAAACAGGAGCTGGAGAAATTCGTGTCAGCGGGTGCTCTAGAGAAGGATCAAGAGCAGCATGCACTTATGCCATTAGCACATTTCTGCATGAACGACCTTCCAGCAACTACCCGCGCTCCAGAGTTAGATGACAGAAATGCGGTCGCGGTCCTAAAGGCAGACGGGGACAAGTGGACCGGGATTGACGAAAGTTCTGGCTATGGGATTTCTAGGGAAGATGTCGGAAGATACTTGCGATATCTGGCTGAAATCAAGTTCATCGGCTGGCCGACTGAGCGGGGAAGGCCGCTGCCTGATATCAGGGCAGATATCGTGCAGGCCCAGGCCGTAGGCGGTACAGGTGGTCGGGGAGGCGCCTCTTAGCCCGGGGTGTTCTGGAACCTAAACTAAGATGATTTGTGTTTTTATCTCGGTTTCCGGATCATAAGTAGGCGTTATATTGCTCGATAGAGAAAACGGTGAATATAAAAGCTGGTTGATTTAACTACCTACACCAAGCCCTAATAAAGTCATGGATATAACGCCTTTAAATAGGTATATATGGGTACATGTATGTTTTGGGTTCTGCAGAATTGGAATATGGATCGTAATACTATTTAGACTACCAGTTCCACGGAGCAATTACCATATTCCGTAAGGGAGGTATGTGTATGTTTTTGCCATATCACATTTTGGCCTCCCTACACAATTATTATAGATGCCCATACGCCAAATAAATCTGCTGGCTACCCTCTACCCAACCCGATCGTATACTCTCCGTGGCTGAATCAAAATCGTATATCAAGAAAAATGGGACGTAATATCCAAATATATATTATTCCTTAAGTCTTTTCAAGTTGCAACATGCCGCTATAAATAAATCTGCTCCCATTCTTATATGTCAGAAAAGGGATCGTCAACCTGCTTGTGTCGTGGAGAAGCGGGCATAGGTGGTTGATTCTGTCACAAATTGGCATCTGCTGGTTCAGCTGAGCAACTTGAACTGCCGTTGTCGCGCACTATCGACGTTTCACACATCGGCATGAGAAGCGGGGGGAACAGGCGAGGAGGTTGGTTGCTTGAACATATCTCCCGACGCGGTCAGCTTTGGACTAGTTAATTCATTTAGTCGTATGCCGTGTACTGATGTTAGTTTGGGGTTTTGCCCTTCAAGCGTCGTCAGCATCTGTTTCATCTGTGTGAATCTCAACCTGCCGAATCCCACGAAGTCCTCCGTTAAATGGACCCGTATTCAAAGCAGGCAAGAATTATTTCAGTACTTTAATGCCGTGTTTGTCGTATTGATGCAGTCTCGTATTTTGACGTCTATTCGTACTGACTTTCCATCTTAGTCCCCATGATCATATTCCTGATGTTATTCCTTGCACTCCAAACAATGTTCTCCGTTTTGCCCTTCTCGCGAATCTCCCCATCTTTAACTGTTTGAATATCGCTATCTCCGTTCACGAGACCTTTGGCTTTATGGTGGAAGAATATGGGCGGTGTCACGCTTATACATTTCGCATCGAGTCCGCGATCGCCAGCCTCTTCCGGATCCTCAGTGCCCCAAGTTGAAACCGCCCGTCTGCAGAGTCCGGCAAGGGCATTATCGAAAGGACCAGTCAAGTGATCTACCGATAGGTCAAACAGAACTTTGCGAGCGCCTCTCGCCGAAAGAGCGTACGCGAAAGTACAGATGGGGGCGCCTGTGATATGCACCCAACGTGTATACTCAGGACTACTCTTAAAATCAATGAGGCCAGTAACTTTATCCTTAGGTGGTACTGTCAAGTCATTTTCAATAACAAACTTGCGCGACATGTACCGGATGCCAGGATTATCGATAGGCTTTTCCTTATTCTCATCTAGCAACTCGGGGAATACCTCGCCACAATGTCCAAGCCACATGAGATCCCAGTCGTCGCCGTAAGGAGAGTTGGGGTTTAAGGCGGAGGAGAGGAGGGCTCTGGCACCCTGAGCAACCATCTCCAACTGGGGTTTCAGTCTCACATCCCAGTCCATATCGTCTTCCATGATGAGCGCCGAGCTGAGGTCCTCCTCGATGATCTTGCGAACTGCATTCATGTGCCCTCTCCAGCTTCCCAAATTCGTTTCCCATAGCTTCTTCCTGTCTGTGCCGAAAGGCACAGCTTTATCAGGCACTGTATCTCCCTTCACGCCATCAACCCACTCGACGTGGAATCCCGTCAAAGAGCTAGTGAGTTCGATGGCATCGCGCTTGTCGGACCGCTCTGGAAGACCGACGACGAATATTTTCTCGAAGCCTAGAGTCCCGTTGGCAACCCGATTGATATCAGCAGGAGATGCGTGGCCCTTGTAGTGTTTGCCATAGAATTGATCGGGTTTCCCCGAAGATGAGGCTGGTGAGGAGCGAAGAGCGCTGTGGCCGATAGAGTGGATGTTGAGATGTGTAGACCGTGGTGTGAAAAGGACGAAGCAAACCACGAGTAAAAAAGCAGCGATACCAATCACAATATGCCTAGGCGGTTGGTGGAGGACAGCCATTTTAATCAAGTGAAGTCATTGAGCTGAGTTTGAATGATTACGGCGCAGTCGCTTTCGGATCTACAAATATGGCGTAGAGGGGTTATGTGTATGAGGTAGGTATGTACCTAAAACAGGAAGAGGAATGATGCTTCTTTAGGAGTAACTAAACGAGAGTATTACATGAGAGTATTACACATGATTGATCAAATCAAGTCATGGTCTGCAGTAAATGGGGGTTGAACGAAGGGAATGGTCTTTTTATTATTAGTTGTTGGAGGAAAACCAAAAGGAAAAAAAAGACTAACATGGATATCTAGACCGGATCGTATGTCGTCAATCAACTTAGGTTAGATATGTACATACATAATCTTAACCTTAGGCCAGGTCCGGTGGGCTAGAACGTTGACGGAGCCAAGTATGAGATGCACTACCTGTGATGCACCTGTATCGCTACATAGTACTGACGTAAGACCCTATTTTTAATTTACTTAGTCGCATCCATCACCCCCATTCATCCTACCTCGTCATGCCTGTCACCCTCTATTCCCCTTTTCAGAATCCCATCATGTAGTTCCGTTCCTTTGATGACGCTCTTTTTCTATATTCAGCAAACAGCATACGTTACCACTGTAAAATAAGTTAACTGTTAATCTAATATCGGCGATAGGTATTGATGAAATATCTCATCCTCGGCGATGCACCAATATATGTAGATCAGCCCCCTCAGCCCCGTAAAAATAAAAAAAAATATAAACAATTTCTCGCACACCTTACAATATTGTATATGCATGGAATCAAAGCGGGGAAGGAAGATCTTTGTCTACTGCCTGGGACGTCTACTAATGCAAAGATCTCGCGTCATCAAAGGGGGTATCTCGTACAAACCGAACACCCTTACCCCTCTAAACCCTTCCAGCAAACGGAACACGTCAACCAACGTCCAGTCGTACTAGTTTCCATAACCGTGGGAACTCCAATATCGCCCGTGCCAATCCAGCCCTACTCCTCCTTACCCTATCAACCGGGCTTCATTTTGTTGCGAGTCGTCAAACTGTATCGTCTAGTCCTGGTGTAGTGTGAGCCGCGGAAAATCCACCAAAGTAATACGCGGGTAGGGTCGAATATAATCACTGCGTAGATGCCCCTCAGCTAGGATCATCGCCACCAAATGAACCCAGCTTTTCTACAGGACGTCTTCTCATAAACAGTGAGACCGTGGTGTGTATATGTGTATGTGAAAAGAAAAGATCGAATTGCAATGTCGAAAATGTAAGCCGCTGTAGTATGCGGAACGCCAGAAAATGTAAGGAATACCGCCAACGGAGGAAACGTCATGATGTGCAAAATCCAGGGAACATTAGATATAGGAGGGCCGACAGTGAATTATTTGCCGTTCTCCAGGTATTTCCGACAGGGTATCGAGGTATTTGGTGTAGAGGCGATATCCACTGGTAGAGTTCATTGAACACATACTCATTAAAAAAGGTCCCTGGTCTGTAGTTCTTGTAAAAAATCGTCCAGAAAGATGACTCGGAACCGGCCGTCGTATTTTCGAAGGAAGTCCATGTTAATCCAGGCAAATGACATAGCACGTTTCCAGGTCACAAGCTCGAACTTCCATCCCTTGTCAAGAGCTCGGGCTGCATACTGGAGGAATCCACCAGAGAACTCGGCTTCTGCCGCATCTCCGGTTGCCAACACCATCGTACCAGGACAAGAAAGATGGTCCCACATGCTGTTCATCATATTTAGATGAAGATTCTCATCAACACCTTGCTCTCCAATCCCGACTTCGTATTCCACAGCCATACCGTCATCCCCGATAGAGTCTTCCGCACTAAGATAACCGCCATCGGGTGGGGTGCGGCCTCGCCGCTTCGGCTTTCGTTTTTGGACACGAGAGAATATGTTCATGGTATATCCCAACTTTTCTGCATCGAGAAAGTACTCGGGCCAGTTCGAGCGGTGATCCTTCGCTGAGCAAATACCCATAGAGCCAGCCAATATTCTCTTTTTGACTTCTCTTCCGCGTTCCAACACAAGAGAGAGGACCTTGAAAGAGAATGTCGGCGCAGTGATCCGACTTCTTCGAGGAATCTGTCTCGCAGCTTTGATAGTGTCACATAAGCCAATGAAGATATTGGACATGTCCACAAAGACATGTATGTTGGTGTCTGCATCTGGGGTAACTGGTTTCTCTGTTTTGGAGAGGGACATCAACTTGTAGAACAAGCATTCATAGGCGACGTTGACAGGCGATGATGGTGTCGAAGGCGTCCTGGTATATGAGCTGTTCAATACAAAATCTGCTGACGTTTCGGCGGGACGGATATCGGCAACTGGTGCATCACGTTGCTGCGGATAGCTGGCGTCGTCCTGGGCGGCGAGTTGCTCCTCAACGGCGCTCTTACGATCGAGAGCTTCAAGTAGGTCCCAGTCCTGGAGGATGTTGGCTAGGTACTTAGCTCCCACTAAGGAGAGCGTTCCGTCAAAGTATCGAGAGAGAATCTCATCACGTCCCGACAAGAAAATGAAGCGCTCACCAGTTTTTGGCCTAGTACTAAATTCAGCTGGTCCCAGATGAGCCGATGTAGAAGGCAAGGGATGTGCGTGGGGTATGGCGACTGGTAAAGCAGGTAGGAGCCCGCCATCATGAGAATGACCATCATTGGTTTCGGCGTTTTCTATGAGAGGAATTCGAGAAAGACCTTCGGCAAGACTGGGTTGGTGTAGTTCGCAATGCTGAACATCAGACATAATTATGTCATGGTCATCTTCAATCAGGTAAGAGCCTCCAGTCTCGTCGCTAGAACTAAGATCCGTAGCGTTGATAGGGGACTTAGCATTTGAAGTAGACGGAGAAAGGTTCGTGATTGAAGTGCTTGTAGACGCCGTAGATGTCGAGCCGGTCCTTGCACGATTGCTAGGAAAGATGAAAAACTCTCGACTCGGATCGGTAGAATCAAGCTGATCGCAAAGGATCTCAGACAAGCCGTTGCCAAGTAGATACATTGACTCTTTCTTGACAAGCGTTGAGCCAATTTCAGGCTTTTGTAGAGTTGTCTTCATTTTCGAAGCTCGTGATAGCACACCAAAATCTCTTTCATGTAGCGTTTCTATAGCCATCCTTGAAAGGGGATTGCATTGCACTATTGCTTCAATAGGTTGTTGGGGGACTTGAATTGACAAGTCCTCAGTTGAAAGATGTAGAAACACAGGTCTGCAAGCGATTAGCGAGATTCATCTTGAAGTTGTGCGTTGAGGTGGTAAAATGTACCGAGATAGAAGGCGTCAGACAAAGACGCGAGTATGGAAGTGTGTAGAGATTATTGAGGGGGGTTACGCGAAGAGGAAACGAACACAAAATGACACAAACTAGCAACTATTTCAATCGAATTTGGTTCGATGTAGTTGGTGTCACTTATAGTGAATTTGATAGCATGTAAGTTTTGGATGCAGGTGGCCTACAAGTCCGGACGGGTTTAGAATAGAGAAGTGAGGATTGGGAGGGTCTCTACAGTTGGCAATGTCCATTCTGGTTGAGAGAGTTTGAACATAGAAGCGGGGTGATTTAAAACAGGCAGAAAAATTAATCAGGTAGCGGCCAAATAAATTGATTCGCAATGGTGATTACCTGTCTACAATATATAAAGAACGTAAAGAATTATGGTACACGATATGGGAGTGCACGATTTGTCGATGACGAGGTTTGATATTTAGCTGAAAGTAGGTACCTAAGCTTTGTAATATGCGCTGGTGGCGGGGTCAGCCTCAATGTCTCCATATTTCTCCACTGTACTGTACCTGCATGTGCCCTATGTACCTACATACATGTACATACATACATGTATGTATCTATTGGCCTTAGGCTGCTCGGTACAGGTATGATATTCGAATTCATCTTTTATTTTTATACATACGCATACTTAGACGCGTAAATAAATAGAAGATATCTCATGGGTACAGTATTAAATTAGTGTATATCGCCCGCATGGGCTTATCTGTAGGCGCGTATACCTATACATGCAAGATGCCTTATGATTTGCCTTAAGTTTAGGTACATATGTATGTATATATGTGTACAAGCCTGATGGAGGTTATTGGAGACAGCGAGTACCAGAAAATGGCCTGTGCATTGGTCCCTTTGCTCCTTTTCGTGCTAAGCATTTTAATGGGGCTCACTTGATATGCCTACGTGCGGGATCTTCTCTTCCAAGGGTCTAAATCTACCTACATAGGTCTACTTCCGTTCTTCATGATGCCTTGGAATTTCGGTATTGGCGTCAAGTTATTGGGGGTCTTACAAGAGCTCTTTCCTCAAGAAACGTTGGACAACTAAATATAATTCCACCGGTAGTCAAGCTTTAAAGGCTAAAGAGAAGGAAGCAAATGATATGTCTCAATGAATAAATGCGATGTTAATCCTCTTCGAATATCCTTCAACTTCTATAGATACTAAGATGTGCTTCTACTATTAAGGTAGAACCCTTTTCCGAGCGAAAATAGGGACTTGCGGACTTCGGTACCTAATCTAAAATAATCGTGCTAGACGTATGTACCTAGCCTAGAAGCAATTTCAAGCCAGTTCGCCACAGCGGCGTGTATGGTAGATCTCGGATTAACATGTTACCGAAAGAGTCACCTGGCTGCTGCCTATGGGCTATGGGCAGCATCCCGTTCTATTTTCTTATACGTACATAATATACATAGATAAATGTCATCCGGAGTTCTACGAATTAAGGTTAGAGATTTCGTGAGAAGTAACCTTGGTACCTTAACTTTCTTTTAGGTACATATGTACTTACCTGACAGGGAACCCCCGCAAATCACAAACGGCAAGATCCTTCTGTGCGCTGCCGCGAAATTCCCGTTTACCCCCGCCTCAGCTGCGAGACCTTCACAGTAATACACTATACTGCACTATACCTTATTACAGTTTTAACAGTTTCGGTATTTGCACTCGGGCCAACCGTATTAATCTCCGTCTGATACGGTACGGGACCCAACGGAGAGGGAGCGCCTGCGCTAGTTCGATTAATTGATTTGATCGACAACCACCTGCTTCGATTTTACCCCGGTCGGTCGAATTCACCCTCAACCCTCATTCCTCAACCCTCCACCTTCAACAAGTGCCTAGCAGGCGATCTAGATGTCATCTTTCAGATTCACTCGCGCTTGTTAACTCTCCTCCTACCGTTGTCTCCCAGTGCCAGCGAAGTCATCCGACTGTCAGATAACCGCTTCATAACGTCCGTTCGAATGTTCGCTCGTTCTCGATCATCTCTGGGATCTGCTCCATGTACGGACACGTCTTGACTACCTTTAAGACCGGATGCAGCTGTCCGCTGAAGCTGTAATACCACCTATTCAACGCACGACCATTCGCATGCTGCACTGGCCTTTTTAAGTATATTATCCGAATGAGATCGACTCCCTTCGTGGACGTCCATACCATACGAGTATCAGCGGTATGCGCAGTACCTCGGCCAACTTGTTCCAGCCATACACGTATGACACTCTGTACCAGTCGAATCTTAACACAACTTCGAGCTTCTATATCTTTATTGTCCACCAACATCTTCACATATGAAAGCCACTTATCATCGATCATATCTCTCGACTCCTTCTCCTTGCCAGCGTTTCGTCATTCGGATTGAAAGCGATTCTTGCATCTAGGTAGGACTATTAATATTGCGAGTTAGCTTGCGCGAGGTAATCCCATAGCCTACAGACGTTGGTCCTACTTGGTGTATAATAGATGTGGCTGAAATGGACAACTTCTTCGGCAACCAGCTCTCTCAAGAGGAGCTGCAGCGCCGCCATGCTCAACAACGTAACCAGAGACGCCAGGCTGCTTCGTTAAACCACTCGGCTCAATCGATTCAGCAGCCTCAATATTGCCCTGTCACGACCGCAAACCAGGATGCTTCCTTGGTCGGTGTTGACTCGCTTGATGATATTATCCGCAGCAATTCCCAGGAAATACAAAGGCGTCGGAGCTTACCTCAACAATTTCCGGGCCAGATGCCACAAACGGACGCCGATCGAAGAATGTCTATGATGGAATTCGGTAACAGCGATGGCCCCTTCAGAGATTACCAATTTGGCGTCATGCCGAACTCTGCCGATTCCATTAACAGTGCCTTCCCTACCCTCAATACCAATATGCCTCTTCCAGGTACTTCAGCAGCTTTCTCTTCCCAGAATATGCTTGCTGATGACTTCTCAACTCTTTCCCCAGATATGGTGGGCAATATGATTGCATTCTCTAATATGAATATGGGTCATATGGGCACCGATCCTTCTATGAACATGTTCACAACAGCAACTGCGATGTCTAGCACATTTCCCTCGAACTCCATGGACGGCATATCGACTGAATTTAACATGGATCTATCAAATGACAACACCCCGCTAGGTGCTGTTCCGAACAGCTCTGGAGCCGGTATGCCAGTAGATACTGGTGATGATACTATTATGAGCACCTCTCCACAGTTCTCGCCTCATAGTCAACATAACCAACAGCAAGCGAATCTCGGCATTGATACTACGATGAATGGGTTTCAGCCCAGCATTTCGCCGCAACCTTCTTCGCAGGTCCAGTCCCAGACTCTATTGTCATCTGCGCCATCGTACGAATCCCCCATGGCGACTACAACGGAAACAACTCCAGAGAGCGCTGCTCCGTCACAACCGGCCATCCCGGCCAATACCGTCTTAAATCCTCAGCCCCCGAAGGAGAAAACCATCTACTCCAAAAGCGGGTTTGATATGTTGAGAGCCCTCTGGCTTGTAGCCACGCGGAAAAATCCACAAGTCAATCTTGGTGCTGTCGATATGTCTTGTGCTTTTGTTGTATGCGATGTTACGATGAATGACTGTCCCATTATATACGTTTCAGACAATTTTCAGAACCTTACCGGTTATAGCCGACACGATATTGTTGGCCAGAACTGTCGCTTTCTCCAGGCTCCAGATGGGAAGGTCGAAGCCGGCACAAAACGAGAGTTTGTTGATAATGGGGCCGTCTTCAATTTGAAGCAGAAGATTGCAGAGGGCAAAGAGGTCCAGCAAAGCCTGATTAATTACCGTAAAGGCGGCAAGCCTTTCTTGAACCTACTAACCATGATACCTATCCCGTGGGATACTGCGGAGATTAGATATATCATTGGGTTCCAGATCGATCTTGTTGAATGCCCAGATGCCATCGCCTCACATCAAGGTCCAGGTACAATGAAGGTCAACTACAAGCATAACGATATCGGTCAATACATTTGGACACCACCACCATCAAGCCAGTGGGAACCAGAGAACGGTCAAACGCTAGGAGTTGACGACGTATCTACTCTGCTGCAACAGTTTAATCCGAAAGGATCTGTTTCGGACTGGCATCGGCAATCTTGGGACAAGATGCTTCTGGAGAACGCCGATGATGTTGTTCACGTATTATCTTTGAAGGGGCTATTCCTTTATTTGTCGCCGTCCTGCAAACGTATACTTGAATACGACGCCACTGAGCTTGTTGGGAATTCTATCTCGTCTATATCCCACCCCTCAGACATTGTCCCTGTTACTCGTGAGCTCAAGGATGCCACCAATGGCAGCTCAGTTAACATAGTATTTCGGATACGTAGAAAGCAGAGCGGCTATACTTGGTTCGAAAGCCACGGCTCACTGTTCGTCGAACAAGGAAAGGGCCGGAAATGCATCATTCTTGTTGGTCGGAAGCGACCGGTCTTCGCTCTCAGCCGACGTCAACTAGAGGCGAATGGTGGTATTGGTGATAGTGAACTGTGGACGAAGCTCTCTACATCCGGCATGTTTTTATTCGTCTCTGCTAATGTTCGATCTCTACTGGATTTGCAACCGGAAAACCTCGTGGGGACCAGTATTCAAGAGTTAATGCGCAAGGAATCGCGCGCTGAGTTTGGGCGTTCCATCGAGAAGGCAAGGAGAGGACGCATAGTCACCTGCAAGCACGAGGTCCAAAACCGTCGAGGTCAGGTTCTCCATGCTCATACCATTATGTATCCAGGTGACGCCTCGGAAGGGCAGAAACCGACCTTTTTACTGGCTCAGACAAAGTTGGTTAAGGCGTCTTCCCGAGCAGCCGGACCGGCTGCATCTGCCCTATCAAACAAGCAAGGTCCCCCAGGCCATTCCTCTAGCGACCCGAAGACGACGTCTAACTTCACCATGCTTCAAGGCGGCCAAGCATTGGACGAGCAGCGTCCCGGTATCTTTTCTGCAGCCGGCGGCGGCGGCGTGGCTCCTGGTAATCAAGACAGAGCCCTAGCCTCGGACGACAACATCTTCGATGAGCTGAAAACAACGAGATGTACCAGCTGGCAGTATGAGTTACGACAGATGGAGAAGGTGAACCGGGTACTAGCTGAAGAGCTCCATGGGCTTCTGTCCAACAAGAAGAAACGCAAGCGTAGAAAGGGAGTTGGAAATTTTGTTCGAGACTGTGCCAACTGTCATACTCGCAACACGCCTGAGTGGCGGAGAGGTCCGAGTGGTCAAAGGGACCTATGTAACAGCTGCGGCCTTAGGTGGGCAAAGCAGGTGAGTGGTCTCCCTCTTTCCCCCCTCGATCGTTCGTGGAGTAATCTGAGCTAACTACATCCCGCAGACGGGCAGGGTCTCCCCACGAAATTCTTCTAGAGGGGGCAACGGCGACGCGGCAAGTAAGAAATCCAACTCGCCAGTACATTCATCTCCGTTACAGCGGGAGATGCCCACGGGCGAGATGAACGAGCAGTCTTCCGATACGAATATCAACACAGCAGTGAATAGGTCGTCAGGTGCCGGTGTGGTCTCTAATGCTGGCAGCGTTAGTACAACGCCAACAGGCTCCAGAACCTTTTCGATGCCTCCCCCAAGTCAGCCCTTACTTGGAAATAGTGTCATTAGTAGTGAAATGACAGCTATCCAGGAAGAACGGGAGGTGAGCATGTAGACTATGGAAATTTTCTGTGGCGTTTTCCTACTATGTCTGTTTTTATTTCTCTTTTCGATCCAGGTCATGATTGTGCAGAGATACCATATACCGCTTTCTACATCCTTTTATCTTCTCTCTCACTTTAGTTCCCCTAGCGGCAAAACTCGATGCAAGTGTTTGATAGACGGATACGAAGGCTTCTTTAGCGATACCTCCCCTGAAATGGCCATTGTAGAGGAGACTGGATGCATATACGCGGCGTCGACTACCCTGCGAATTGGGCGTTCTGTACTTCCCCCTTCCCCCCTTCTTTTAGCTTGATGGATTATACAGTCCTGTCAGAGTCTATGAAAGCCGTGAGAATACTCCTCATGCAAACGGCAGACGAAAAGGCGAAAGGGACCGGGGCTGGGGTTATAAGGGGGACTTGACCTCTGAGAGCTGGTTTCTTTGACGGGCTGTGCATCGGTACATTTTGGGAGAACCTGGCATGGTTTAAGTGTTACTGGGTCTGGCTGGGAATATGATGTTGCATTGGTGGAACGACAGGGCAGCGTGTATTTCGTTGTATCCTTTTCATGTCATGGGCTATCGGATGACCGCGAGCTTTGCTATCTCGAGATGACGTACACGAATATGAATGCCACTTTCCGTCTAATAAACCATCCTCCTGTTATTATGCATGTTCGTTAGGTACCTAATTAGAACATCACATACACCTAACTTGGTGGACAAAGGCAGTCAGAAATTGTCAGCGTTCCAGCCTCGGCGCTTTTATGATGAAAAGACCGGATGTGTCAGAAGGGAGGCTCGGATTTTATGGCATCTTATGACCTAACAAGTTAGTTCTATGTATGAGAGGTAAGAAAAAATGGCATTTATGCCATTAGCGTAGGCAACAAGACTCGACAGTATAGATACCTATGTTAGGTATCTACCTGATACCCTATCTAAGGCAGTACAACATGTAACGTCGTGATTGCGGGCTCTGTGGTGGCAACGTGTCTACTAACAGTTTATATACAGGCGTGCAAAAATTAGGAGGCAGGCTTCAATAGCTACCTAGGTATATACTATGTAGTCTGCTAATAATCTTAAGATATATATATATATATAGATAGATACTGCATATCTACATCCCTTTTCGAGCAGTCTAAGCCAGGCTAGAATTCTGGGGATGGTGTGATAGAATACCCACAGATACATATCATACTGGAAAGGTTGTAGTGAGCGCGCAGAGAATCATACCCTCCTACAAGACGACCGCCCGGATATCCGGCTTAGGAATTTAGGGAGGCACCCCCCAGACCAGCAAGAATGGACCCTGGATAGGTGCTAATGTTGAAGCCTGCAGGTTTTCGGTTTCGTTGTCGGTCTATTTTAGTCTATCGTTCACCTGTGTCGTCTAACGAGCGTTTTAGTTATAGGCTCCAGATAAAGGTGATATAACTAGGAGCTACACATGTAGGCACACAACTTATTCGGAGTCGCTATATAGTCTGCTGCTTAGGGGGTTGCCCTATGTACCTAGTAGTTTTGCTTCCTTCTGCCTTTCCAAATAAGAGTGGCTGAGAATCACTACGATACTGGTAAGGTCGAGATTCGCGGAAGTGAAGGAATTATGGCATGGAACGAAAGGGACCGACAGAGCCTCAAGGCAGATTCGAAGGCATTCCTAGGTAGTAACGTACCGACGGCATATTAAGCAGTATACCATTAAGGCGGCACTGATAGTAGTATCTAGAGTTACGGATCAACACATATCACTCCAAGGTCATTGGCTAGTTTCCGACGATATCCATGCTTGTCGTCTGAAGTCTGGACGTCTGAAGTTTAGATGACATCCGAAGCAAGGTAGTAAGCTACCCCCAATGAGACAGATTGGCGACATCATCGTGGCAGTGCACAGCCTGCTCTGTTTAGAATGCTTGAGCACTGGTATTTATGTGGCATACTCCTGCATGTATGTGGTGCTGTGCCGTAGCAGAACAAGGGAACCCCTTGCCAGTGCAGTTGACGTACATCAACTGTTTTGCGCCTCAATATAGTCTGTCTTCTTCGGTCTACGGCTAGAGTGATCGAAGTGGCTAGGCATCAGTGTTTTCCAAGCCTGTATGTATTGTTATTGACAATTATGTGTTACAGAAGCCCATATTCTATGTCCTATCTTACTGTGTACAGTATTGCGACGGTAGCAAAGGGCTAGTCCGTCAGTGCTACTCAACTGTGCGTTCTCATGTGGCGTAGCTTTCAGTCCTATTATGGGTTATTTATTTATTTATTTTTACAACTTTTCAAAAATTACTTTGTTGACGTCTTTAATAAAAGAAAATAAAAAGGGTTCTTAATTTTGTTGATAGAGAGCTTAATGTGCCTACCCTTTGTGTTGGTTTGCTATCCTCGAATATTTCCATATATGACAACCGATCAACTGGGGAGTTGACCCCTGGCGGCTCTGGACTAATGCTCATCGTCGAATCGGCATTGTCGTCGGCGCCTTTTCGGGATGATACGCTATTGATGGCTACCTAAAACATTGTAGATCTCGACTTTTATGTTGGGAAAGTTATTGGTTCGATCTATTCGATAATTTTGGGAGGTGTGGATTTGATGAGCCCCCGAGGCGAAAGCGAAGAAAAGACGTTTCATAGCTTCTAAGCTTGCCATGCAGCTGAGCTTATTTTCCATAGCCGGTGCAAGTTAATGACATATGTTGTCGCCCTAATTTTAGACCAGTTGTTAAATTAAAGCGGATCGTTTATACTTACGGCTCCAAGGTCAGAAAGACGCCCCCAATTAGAATGCGGAGGTCATCCCGGGGTAGTAAGGGGGTTCACTGTTACATCGCCGCCCGCTTCTGAACAAACGGGATAAGACTACGCTGCTACGGTAGAGAAATACCATTACTGGGTAGTTTAAATGCTGTATTTTTACACCATCGTAATCGTCTCTTCCAAGGCTCCAGTAAAGACATGACTCTCGTTTGGGCTCTTGCTGTTACGCAAAGTTTCCACGAAAAGGCCATTAAGAGAAACTCGGTGAAGATCATTGTGGATTTTCGGGATCAGAAGTCGGTTGAAAGATCCCTTCACCGACAAGGGGTGTCTCTCGCTTTGTTTCGACACATTGAGTGAAACTGCTGGCGGCTCAGGAAACACGCACTAATACAGGCTTGCAGAACTATTGAATTGCATTGTATCGTATTATCTTACGTTACACCATATCACACAGTACCTTATGTACCTAAATACCTACCTAAATACCTACCTACCTATAGGCACATATTAAAAGGCGGTAATAGGCTTGGCTATTCGATATCCATGCTACTGTACCCAAGTTAAGGAGAGAAATAGGCTACATCATCGTAAGAGAATATGTAAATGCTTTACACTAGGCGCGTTGGCGCGATGGCTGGGTATTCAACTCCGATATCGTATTCAAAGCCGAACTACAGCAGTATGGTGCCTCATCATCATCCTATAGTCTCTAACCTAGCCAGTTTGCACCGCTTTAGACGTTCAATTCATATCCGTAACTGTAGGAGACGCTACGGCCTCGCAATTGAGATTATAGTATTTATCAGCATCTGGAGTGATACCTTAGGCTGTCCCAGCTAACCAAGCATGGCCATGATGAATTGGAAGATACGAGATCGATGTCCAAATGCTTAACCCATTCCTGCTAAATGATCCAATAATGCTATATCCAAAATCCATTACTTTATGTGGGAATATCCTCCGCATAATGCCTTTAGCCAATATTATTGAAATAATGCCCTAGCCAAAACGCCCAACCGCATGCAAATGCTTCCTGATTAATCACTCGTTTAATGGCGTCTCTGGCACCTAAGAACTGCAGCACAGCCTGCAGCATTTCTCACTCGTCCTTGTTGACTCTAAGATCCGTTAGGGCGGTGACCACTGTAGCGAAAGAAAGATAGATGCGAATCATGCTGTGGCCCCTAGATGAATTCTTATATCTTGTCGTGACGAACTCTGTGTGCATTGAATGGTGTCCCCCGTCCCTTTTTTTTAAACTTCTTCACCTCCCCATCCACAACTCTTCCGACCTGGTCGTCAACGATCTATAAAGAGGGCGGCTAAAGCTCTGTGCCGGGCTTGACGTCTCTGAGATGGGCGATACAAGAGCAGCTAGATGCGCCAGATCATCCTCGATAGGTTGCCCACCTGTCGTTTGCATAGTTGGTTCCGAGGCTGACAGTAGCAATGCCTCAGCCGTAGTCAACGTCCCTGCGTCGTCGGCCTCTTCACCAGCCTCCTGCGGCCACCAGGGTTCCACCGCCTCTCGATGGCCTTGGTACCACCATTGATTTTCAAAACCATTGTCTACCGTCATCATGGCTGTAGAGAGCGACTCGAGCTCTCGAACCCGTTCGAGATCCTCGCTACGGGGTCGTTCTGTAGAGAGGGGGACTGTTATCGGGTTGTTTGCGTAAGGCGTTAAGCTAACATCTTCATCATCCTCGGTATCTGCTGGCCATGCCCATGCCGACCACGGAAGTCCATCCTCGCCTAGTCTATACTGGCTAGGCGGTGCCGGCAATGCTTTCCAAGCTTGTGGTTGCTCACCGCTCGCTTGCGCGCGAGATGGGAACAATGTCGATCCAGACGCAGTATGAATATCCCACGGGCTGTCATTAAATGGTGGCGGCGCTGACCGTCCTCGTTCATACATCGATCCTCTACCTTCGCCTCTTGAGCCGATCCTCGGCCGAGCTCTTAATTGTTCGCTAGGTAGATCGCCACTTCGGTCACGGGGATAACCATGCTCCCGATGTTCCCGATGTTCCCGAGTTTGAATTACCCCGCGAGATTGCTTGTGGTGTTGACGGTTCTGTTGTCGTTCATGGTGATGCCGGTTTGAGTGCTCACGGCTCCGATGTTGACGTGATTCCGGGGTCAAGAAGTTGGTGTTCGGTGGAGGTACCTGACGAGGAAAGTTCCCAGAGTCCCTTGCATTTTTTAAATTACGGGACATGTAAGTTAAAGTATGCGTCTGCGGTGTGTGTCGCTGGGACCATGATACACCAAAGGCCAGCTGAACGAAAATTTGTGGTTTGGATAGGTTACCGCGTTCGTTTTGTATGGGCTTGTTCCGATTTTGATCCATAGTGATAGGTTCCGTCCTCCACATTCTCAGAGAGAGAAAGAGAAAAAAAGAGGGAAGAGAGGGGAGTGTGAAACAACTAGGCAGGCTAGGACTTGATAAAAGAAGGAAGCTAGAGCACAACTGCGGCTACGCCGTCGTCCTGGAATACGGTGGGTGAGCCGCTAATACCGTGCCAAGCCCTTGACGCGAGACGGTCGAAAAGGGCAGTTGGGCGCGCCAGCCCAAAAATACTAACAACCGGTGCGTTTCCCACACGCAGTGGAGATTCCTCTATCGTGCAATTGGGCTCTCTCTAAGTATGTGTGTCCGTACAAAAGGAACCGAGATGATCTGAGTAGGCTTTTAGCGGCGTAATATGATAAGCCTCGGGAAACAAATCCAGTCTCGACTAAGCCGCTAAGTATATACAAAGTAATTAATACTGTATCAGGAAAGCGACTTGAAGAATGGGTCGAGGTGATTAGGAGTGACAAGCCGAAGGCGATGTTCGAGAAAGGGTGTAAGTGAGGATCCTACTGCTAACTAAGGGATACGTCGTATGCGTCGTATGTTAGAGACCAGTTGGAGTGGAGTGGAGGGTTGTAGAGAAGTGCGTTGATAATGTGTAAACACGGATATGAGTGGTAGAATTGGAGAATCGAGAATGATTTACCTGTGAAGAGGGGCGGGCTGGTGAAATGATTTGTTCATTTCTCAGTTGATTCGCCCTAACAGACACCATGGCGAAACTAACAACGGTATCAAAGCATAAGGTATCGCGTACCTTGTGTCCGGTACCGCTAGCACGAATAACAAGGTGTGTTTAGATGTACATGTTTGTGTGGCACGCATAGGCGAAGCCGATCCCCAGATGTGCGACTATGCCCATCCTCCGTACTGTAGAATGGGTGAATGCATCGGTCCCCAGTCTCAAGCGTTCTTTACAGCTCCGCCTCGCCCAAGCCAAAAGGAAAACGCTAGTAGATCCGCCTGGATGACCCCTGATTTGACCCTTGGACTGTGGTCCCTTGGTACGGAAAGAATACATTAAGAGGATGATGATCCCTGGGGCTGTGTTTATAAGTCATCTAGATCAACTGAGACTTGACCATAGGTATAAAGAGGCGGGATAGATTGATAATAACTGTTGTTTATTGTAGACCAGTCGGAAAGTCTCCAAAAGATAATTGTAGAATTACATAGTGCTAGCAATATTGGCAGAGGTTTAGAAGAGAAGGAGAAAAAAACGAATGAAGCGATTAATGGCTGTCGGACTGATTTTACGACCAAGCCACACATCGCATTAGGATGTGAGAATATCCGGGTACAAATGTTGTAGCGCAGGAAGCAACTTATTGTTGATGACGTTCCTAACTCGCTTTTTGCTACCTCAACTTGTCCAGAGACTCGAAATTAGGATAATATGGGATTTGGTAGGGAATGCCTTTTTTTTTTTTAAGTAAAAAGCAATTTCAGATCTACGAACTGTCGATCCTGAAAACGCCCTTGTTTCAACAGTTTGCGCGACAGCCATAATATTCATTAATTAGTCATTGATTTATTTGTGTTAGACAAGGAACGAACCGGGTATCGGAAGATGTGTATAGTTGATCATTGCTAATATTGGTGTGTTTAGGAAGCATTTGAATAAACTTGCGAAGAGTGGAGGGAAATCGAGAATCAAAACGGCCCAAGTAAATTCAGTTGTTAGTTGCACTTACCAATTAAACTGAAGTAATTCCGAATAGTAGGTACATGTGGGGGGAACCACTACTGTACCTACTCTCCGGCTACCTTAAATAGCCACATGTCCCTTGCTAGAGGTACTATTACACTAGAAATCAATGGACGTTTCTAATTCTGGAAACGTTTTGCATGGGAACTACCCCCTACCCCCCTACCCCCCTTCCATCCCCCCACATCCCATGCCTGCAAATGCGGCAGTGGCCCCATCAGCAATTATAAGCAATAACAACATCATAAATGAAGTTTGTTACCTGCATTGTTCTAACCCAGCAGCCTACCAGCCCAGATGAACACGCAATTTCCATCCGGGCCTTTCTTAATCGTCCTCGCCGTATGGGTTGAATAATCCCTAGATTCCTTCAGCGGAGATACTATCCCATAACAGATATGCTGCCCATCAAGTTTAGTAGCAGCTAGCCCGATACACCATCGTGAAAGTCATTATTACGGTCCCGAGGAACCTTCTTAGTCTGGGCAAAAATGAATGTACTCTTAGCTCCTGAAAAGGGCACGACGATACCTATGAGATGGTTTTCTGGTGTAAGGTTAATCCACCCTCAATATTGTGCCGCTTCCCCGTTTTCATACGCTGCTAAACCCCGTGATGAAAAAAAATTCTGTTATACCAGTATCAGAACATTTGAAGTACATATTCCCTTAAATAACCTTTCCTACTGCTCTCGTAAGCAGCAATAATAGTATCAGTCTGCTTGTTAGAAGGTTGGATCACGGGACTTATCGTAATTTCATATAGCTAGACGATCCTCGAGACTTGCCTGCCGATCAAGAGCACGTGGTCTGCTACGGATGAGGGATTCGGAAGAGTGTTTGAGGATATTTGACTCTACGCAGGCGGAATCATTCCAGATCTAATGCGTTTCAAATATAACAGCCAACAAAAAGGCATAACTGTCTAAATGCTCGAGTAAATGGTTCAAAGAACCCGCGCCAAGTTGCTCTCCCAACGGACCCGAAATGACAAACCCCTCTTGTGCGGAATCCCTATCATATGGCACAATCAAACTTCATAGGAAGCCTTCCTTGATCTATCCAGCCAGGAAGGCGACTGCATTATGAGAAAAACTCGGAAATAGATCTCTCTAACAAGTTACTATTTCCTATTCTCCATAACATCAATACAAACTAACCTAAACTCCAATTAGTCACACGGGTACATGTCGAAACGCCCAGTATCTCCTGATTCCAACTCCTATCACTATTAGACGGTTTCGTTAGTTTGTCTCGAGACTGCATGCGACGCTGGATCGACTTCGGCTTTTCTCAAAGCGACATCGTTGGTGTCATCCCAGAAACGGGTTGCTTGATCTCTACCCCTTATCATACCAACCAGGTCAAAAGGGTCCAAGACCGTGGCAAGGACGTTTCTCTCTTGCTTGTACCCAGGCCCCATGATCTCTGTTACGCCGTCTTTTGTGAGGTAGACTTTGTTGGACCCGGGCAACCAGCGGCGCGGGTGCCGAACGTTCAATAGCACGCTATTGCATAACATCAATGTCGCCTCGAACACATAGAAGAACCATTCGTAGCGGAGAATGGGACTCAAGTCAGATGACGAAAGATCTATGCTAGTGAAGCCGAAGAACTCGACGGTTCGATAGATACACCTGACCAGGATGATGGCACTGCTGATGTAGAGAGTCAAGAGTGCTTGGTTGACCTTTACATGGTTGATGCCGTTTCGCCGACACTTGATTTGGAAGGTTGCCGCAAGCGCAACGAAAAGGGTCACGACGATAAGCTGTAGTATCAATGAAGCCTTGAGCAGCGATTGACCTGTCTTTTGCATGTCCACCGGTAAGCTTCGATTGGATTCATAAGACACCCCCGTACCATTAAGCGCCTCCACAACAAACGAGATAGCGGCAAAAGTCGTCAATACTCGTCCGGGATGGATCGGAGAATAATAAGGGACGAAGTAGAGTATGCGACCGAGAATGTAGTAATTGCAAAGTTCATATATGGGACTTATAGCCAATGAGTAAACGCCCGAGTACAGTAGGTGAGTCGACTTACGGAGAAAAATAAACAAGACAGCTGCTAACGATGTAGTAGATGAGGTTCGTATAGTCGAATGCCCCGAGTTCCCTGACAATGAAACCTGCCGCGAACAGAGCCCCACACAAGGCATAGAAACCAGTGAGCTTCCAGCTCTTATAATGCCTTGACTACATGGTTAGAGCTAAGGTAGGGGAATTTGTTGTATTTGCAGCTACTCACGTTGCCTGCCAGGCATGAACAGCACCAGTAGCTAGAAAGGCGACTGCAAAGAACACTGGTGCTCCCTTGTTCGGAACGTAAATCCAAATACTCCCATCGACAATTTTCCCGTCTTCCATGTCGGCTGAGTGTTCAATAACGTTCGGAGGAGGATGGAAAAGATGAGGGATAAGATGGCGAGTCAACTATGGTCGTTTCTTGCTAATGTATTATCTCGACGTTCTCGAAAGGTGCTTATCGTCAAGAAAAGCGACAGCTATGTGACGGGAGCCTACTCTGATATATAACATGCCTAGGTATTCGATCTTCAACATATTAGCAGCTGTTCCTAATTGTCTAAGTGGCCGTCATAGTAACTACATTCAAGAGATTCAGCCTTATGGATGGAAGTTGGCCAATCGTATTACTCCTATGAATACGGCGTATGCTAGGTGCATAGCACATAGCCGACCCGCAAGGCACCACCACCAAACATGGCTATCATTAATTTTGTCTGACTCCTAGATAGGGTTGTGACTAGACTCAGCCCTGTCTGGGCTTTGATTCCGCTCTTATTCCGCTCTTATTGTCATTGTTTCAAGACGGTCATTGTATCATATTATAACATTGTCGGGATAGAAGTTACATTCTTCGTCAATAAGCCGAATGCAAGACAGGATTAGTCCTCTCGCATCTTGAGACAACTTGTGGCGGTACCCATGGCCTTGAGTTTGCATATGGTGGCGAGCTGAAACAATTTGCGAAATACGCATCTTAAGAAATATCACCTCGAATTTCGGCTTTAGCGTATTCGTCGTATTGCTTGCGAAGCCTCCTGATGATGCCAATAAGGTTGAATCGAGTGTGGCTGAGCCGCCATAAGAATATGATACAATGATGATATCGCGATATCATGGATAATATTATAATTCGTGATATTGAATATATTTGTCGTTAAAATCATATATTATGTATTAGGTCTCTCTTATCGATAAGTAATTACCTGTAGGTTGCCTAAGATTACCTATGTACATGTCGTCATCAACTCAATCGGTAATTCGGCAAGGCGGACCATTCCATGTTTGTGTAAGACGACAAAGTAAGAAAAGAAAGTCTTCAGCCGATTCAACCATTACTGCCGTATTCTTCCCGTGAATACGACTTTCACAATGGCCGAACGAAAGATGCCTCTACTAGACGAGGTGGATAAGGAGAAGCTCAAAAAGGCTTTGGACATGTCGCATTTCGACCTTAATGCTGTCTTACGTGGTATTCAGCTTACACTCGTTGGCGGTATGTCGCATTAAAGCTGGATTAGTCGTCTCTCAGAGTTAACACTACATTTCCTTTTTTCTAGCTCACCGAGCCTTACAAAACCCTGCCATATTTACAAACGCCCACTACAAGCAGGCCGTCATAGCTGTTGCCGCCGGCGTTGCTATTCGAGTGGCCATTGCTGTCCCTGTAAGAAGCCCAAAACCATACTCCGGTTGGGTAAACTTCTAATCAACTTTCCCAACTAATAGATTCTTGGGATCAAAGTCCTTTTGAGCTTCCTGTCTTTGATATTTGACCTCGACAGAGCCACCTGGGACGATACCCTTGTAAATGGACTCGATCTCATTGCGAACCATGTCCTCCAAATTCCGCTATTCCTCATGACTCTCATGAGGTACCTTACGCCGACATTAGACAATCTGTACGTATGCTGTCCTTCAAAAAAAAAACATCTCCCAAGCTCTTTAACGCCTAATTGGCAGGTTCATGGACTCGCTACGATGGGTTGATATGACCTATGTCCAGAAGCATAAAGATGAGGATCCCGATACACTTCGAGATATGTACTACCCGAATCTCAGCCAGTATAAGCAGAGGGACGGGAGTACGAACTCAACAAGCACTGCTGAGGCAATTAGCATGTTTCTGTGGCGCTTCGCCCGAAAAGCGTTGATCTCGCTGGCCGTATTCACATTATCGTATGTCCCGTACATTGGCCGTTTCGTACTTCCAGCAGCCAGTTTCTACACGTTCAACAAAGCAGTTGGCCTGGGGCCGGCAACTATCATCTTCGGCACAGGCGTATTCCTCCCGAAACGATACCTCGTTATATTCCTTCAGACGTATTTCGCATCCCGTAGTTTGATGCGGGAATTGCTAGAGCCCTACTTTGCCCGTATTCATTTTACTAAGGAGCAGAAGCGAAATTGGTTCCGTAGCCGCGAGGGCCTCCTTTTCGGGTTTGGTATCGGGTTTTACACGCTTCTGCGGGTTCCTTTGCTGGGAGTCTTGATTTACGGTATTGCCGAAGCGTCTACGGCGTATCTCATAACCAAAATTACCGACCCCCCTCCGTCACCAAAGGCGTCCCCTTCTGAGGTGGAGAAATTTGCGGCGAGCCAACAGGTTTGGAGGAACAAACATGAGTTTCTCAGCCTTCCACTAGCAAACTTGGATGCTATCCACGGCAGACAGCCTTCGTTGTATAACGAAGCAGAGAATCAGGGAAGCAGAAAGGACCTGTAATGTAATATAATCATTCGCCCCGGTGCCGTGGCGTTTGGATCGTGAAATTTACCCCCTTCTTGGTCGACTAAGTTCAAACGGCTACTGGCTGGGATCGGTTTATCGTTATATAATGTCATAAAGGCCCTAGCAATGGGAAATAGTTTATATCTTTCCTGTGCTATGGCTGTCTTAGCGCTTTATACCCAAAGCAGATATGCCATGAGACCACCGAGATAAGATAAGCGGAGTTCTTTGTATGCATTACCTATACCGATGATCTTCTCCTGCGTTGGACGGTTCGACCGGCGGCTTGGATCCCCCCTTATCAGCTGGATGCATACAATTCTTGCAATTCCATTTGCTTAAGGATCAATATGTATGATAAGCAGCAGGTTCCCATGCGGGGGCGTGGATGGACACTACCTACATCTAGTACCTATGCTGCTACGCTAGGTATGCCAGCTGAAGCATACCTGTATAAACCTCCCTACCGTCACAAACATCCAATGACGATACCTAAGATACTGCGATTGGCGTTCCTCCGCATATCGTACGTAATGCGGGGTATATCTACTTAGTAGTTGCCGTTGTTGGGGGTATATAAGCCATAACATGGACGGCTTCATTGTGACATGTTGGTTTACATATTCGTATACGAGCACACATTCTTCTCATTAATCAAGATCAAAGGAGTTCGATATATCAAATACTACAAGATTACCATGGGTAAGACTGAGATCCGAACCGCTGGCAAGGTTAATCTCGATAAGCCGGCATTCGAGCACTCGAATATCCACGTAAGTTGTGCTAGATAGATTATTGGAGGTATACGCAAGCTAACGTCCTGTGTTAAGAATAGGTGGCACCCTGACAGTACGGTCCTAATACAATCTATTGGAATATAATCATTATGAACTCCTTATTAACGTTGACGCGGCTACAGTTCCTTTTGCCGGAACTATTAAAGATGGGGAGACAGTCAAGATTGAATGCATGGACTGGCAAGTCTAGAGGCCCAACGGGACGGAGCACCTACACAACTAATGGCAATCACAGGACGGGTGGCCAGATTGGCAACAATGACAGCGCGGATGATATCCGCAACGTCGACCTAACCAGATGTCATTGTCTCACAGGCCCTTTCGAGATCGAAGGCGCTCAGCCAGGAGATATCCTCCTAGTCGAAATCATGGACGTCCAACCATTCCAAGACCAACCCTGGGGGTTTACGGGCGTTTTCCACAAAGAAAACGGCGGCGGATTTCTTGACGAGATCTACCCATCTGCCGCTAAAGCCATTTGGGACTTCGAAGGTATCTTTGCTACTTCGCGTCACATCCCGCATGTTAAATTCGCGGGACTAATACACCCGGGAATCCTGGGCTGCGCACCGTCGGCTGAGGTCCTAGCGACCTGGAACAAGCGTGAAGCCGAATTGATCTCAGCTAACAAGCTTGAGAGGCAGGTGGCTCTGCCGCCGGAGTCGAAGGGCCTTCATGCTGGGGCCGCCGACGCAGCGCTCAAGGAGAAGGTTGGTAAGGAAGGCGCCAGGACTATTCCTGGCCGGCCAGAACATGGCGGAAACTGTGACATAAAAAATCTTAGTAGGGGTTCGAAAGTATACCTGCCAATTCATGTCCCTGGTGCCAAGTTCAGCGTCGGAGATCTACACTTTTCACGTGAGGTTTAAGTCCATCTGCTTTATAGTTTTGCGCAAGTGAATTGTGCTAACCTTAGACAGAGGGCGATGGTGAGATCTCTTTCTGCGGAGCAATAGAGATGGCTGGTGTCATCACGATCAATTTCAAGGTGATTAAGAACGGGGTGGCGGATTTGGGTCTCAAGTCCCCCATCTACCTCCCCGGACCGGTAGAACCACAATTTGGTCCAGGTCGTTGCATCTATTTCGAGGGCTTTTCGGTAGATGAACATGGCAAGCAACATTATATGGATGTAGCGGTTGCTTATAGGCAGACTACCTTGCGTAAGTGTCATTCAAAAGACTTGCAAATATTTCTCTCAGGCGCTGCGAGATAAGGTTGAATGGCTGACGCCAGATAGGCTGCATCGAATATCTCCGCCGGTTCGGATACAGCGACTATCAAATTTACCTCTTGCTATCCTCGGCACCAATCCAGGGGCACGTAGCAGGTATCGTCGATATACCGAATGCATGCACGACTCTGGGCTTGCCCGTTGATATCTTCGAGTTTGACATCATGCCATCCGGCCCAGCAAAGGCATTGGATATGGGCAGCTGTGTCTTTGAAACTGGGGTGACCAAGGGCGAAGTCACAGCTGGAGGCGAGAATAGCGAGTTTAGCTTTGGTGGAGGCTTGACGTATAAGGCATCATCTGTATCTGAGAGGGTTAAGGAGGTGGTATCGGGGTCTTGAGTTTGGCGGTTATATCGAACGATATGTCTGTTACTTACCTAAGGTAGCTTTTTTTTATACCAAGACAGCGCGAATAATAAAGATCCGAAACCGCACTAGACTTCGCTGAATTGTCATGGTCTCGGACTATGAGGGGGGAGAGAGGTTTCATTGGTGTAGCGCCGAATACTTATCGACCGGACCACGCATGATTATCGAATAAAATGGTATCTCGATCAGATGTCTAGGAGGTACCGCAGTCATGCATTCTCCACAAGGCGAATGCGGTGTATGTCGCAGATTCCATTCCACCAACCAATCCGGATGATGATATCTCGTTGCAGTTGGAAGTGATAGCGCTAAACGCCAATCGTTACATGCATCTCTGTTAGTATCTACAGCCTGAAAGCACGACGATAAACGGATAACTACCTAAGGTAGCCAGGGGTGTCGCGATTAATTTCTATCCAGCGAACTCGTTGTCTACTAGACTCGTAGTACGGACTTTGTCAAAACACGCAATGTTGAAACACGTTATTGGTAAGATACCTCATGGAAACATCAGGTAAATACATGTAATCTATCAACATATACATATGTACATAGCGCCAAGTAGGTAAATCGTACTGAACATCCTGTTCGATGATTGGCTCTTGGGCTGTAATGAAGCCAACTAGGTTAGGTGGGCAGGGTTGGGAGCTGTATCTAACTGTACACTACCCCACCACACCAGCCCCCAATCGGTACATACCGCTCATATTTGTGGCGCGTGGGACCCAGTAACGACTCTTTCGTGCATTCGCAAACCTTCTTCGAATCACTGATCCTAGTTCCCGGATGCAGCTCTGACATACCTACCTACCTAGGTACCTTACCTTAGTCTCACATAGCCAATCGATATTCTGCCTCTCTCTGTATTACCTTAAAATCTACAAACATTCGAGAGGCTTGCGGTTGAATTATAACCACATTTAATGACTTACCTTTTCAAACTACTCTTCTTGAAGCTGCGTTGAACCTTTCTTCGTGACTATTTACCTTTGTACTAGCACACCGTCTTTTTCTCCTCGCAACCCCGCGGCCCTCGCCATGACCTAGGTGTCTTATCGCGTACCCTTTCTGGGAGTTTAGTACACCAGACGATAAACCGATTTACCTTCTAGTTGGGGATGTGTGAACTATGGCGGACGATAACTCTATGTTAGCACCCGGTGGAGGAGACGTTCCACGGCCTCGCCGGGTCGTAACAGCACCCGTTGAGGCTCCGTCTCCCGCAACCAACTCAAATGCACCTTCAGCTACATCGTCGCGTTCCGAGGAGCTAGTTGAAACTCTTTATAGCCACCCTTCCGTCAAAATCATCTCGTTTACGTCGACCCAGCGCGCTTCGTTTGGTCCACGATCACCTTCCGACGTGGATCGTCCAGGTACTCTACCAGCTTCGTCGAGATTAGAGAGGACTATTGCTGTTGGTATGTTACCCGGTTACGCCTGTGGAACTCTGTTTTTGAGTTTCGACTAATTTTGACCCCCTCAAGGCCCGTTCCGTATATACCGTGCTCCTGGGTCCGTGGCTTTTCTTAGTTGCGGCTCGGCCCTACAACCCATCCTACCGAAAAGCCAGTGCTGGTGTATTGACGAGGACAACAGCAGATTCGTCCTACAGATACGACGGCCACAATACTGGAGAATCGAACTTCCAGTCTCCGACCCCGACAACAAGGAACGCGCATTGCTGCTGAAGGATGTCCTCGATAAAACTCTGCTCTTTGAGAAGACCCACTGTCCTTTTCAGAGGAGCTTCACAGTCGAAGTCCCGGAAGAGTTGACACCAGTCAAAAAGAAAGCTTGGACGCCAGATGGCAAGAACCTAATATCTGATCCTTTCTCGCCTGTATGGTCATCCCCGACTCCCAAAGGCTTCGGAGATCATAGGCGAGCCAGCCTTTTAGCCGACGAAATTGCTTCTCTCAGGGTTGATGTCGGGTCTATTAACGAACACGATGATTCCCGACACAAAAGGATGCAGGCAGAGGGACTTGGGGAATCGGCACCTGCCGAAGGGGAAGATTATAGCGCTCGTTATTACGATAACTTGCATAATTGGCAGAGGGCCGATACCATGTCCGCGGAGGAAAGAGCAGCGGCCTTAGCAGCGCAGGACGCTAAACGGCCGTTGAGACCTGCGGAATACTGGGCGGCTCAAGGTTCCGTTTCGGCAGGACCGCAAAGTACAATGGAAGAGTGTCCCGATAACACAAGCTTGGACAAGGAGGAAGTGATCCCGCGGGATCCCGTCGTCCAAGGTCGAAGAAAGGAAGAAGAATTCGGGGAGGAGCCATCTTCATTTGAAGGATCTGGCCGCGTCGCTCCTATGAACCTCAAGAAGAAGCGAATGAGCCGTATGTTGGCTGGTCGCGCCTTCACCGCTCCTCCGCAGTTGACCGTGAAGACCGCGGCTCCCTCGAAGGCGAATGCATTGCAAGGCGCGACAGAGCCCCATCCAGAGTCCCATCCAGAGTCCCATCCACCACCGCCGACGCAGCGTAAAGTATCGGATGAAAGCTCTCATGGGTCGACTGACTCGTTCCATAGTGTGCAGTCGTGGCATTCGCCAATCACCCCGTTACCTCCGTCGCCGCCATCGTCACGCCCTGTTACGCCGTCTCGGGCCCAATTCCCTCATCCCCATGAAGATATCGTAGTTCCCGCTCAAGATAACCCAGTGTACACGAACACACCAAGTACAGATAGGACGTTCGTTCCGAACTCTGCAGGGCTTACCGACCATGCCGATGAACTAGCGTCGCCTATACTTCATTTCTCTGCTGGCAGCGACGAGACCCCTGTGGACCCAATTCCCATTGACGGGCCGTCCAAAGCATCGCATACCACTGCATTGGAAGAGAAACCGCCGGTGCGACCGCGGATACGGCCAAACAGTTTATCTATTAGCCGACGAGCTCTATCCCCCCTGCCGTCCGCTGCTAACTTCTTCTCACCCCCTCAAAGGCCGACCACACAGAGCCGCATGGATGCCGTCCGGCGGCTGCCCAGCGCAATTATACAGAAGACGGTGGAAATACTCCTTCGCCCGCCGACTCATCTCGTAAATCTCATGTTGAAAGTTGCTGCCAAGATCGCTGCGGGAGAGTGGCGAGGCTTGGTATTTGGCTTCGGTGAAGGGGGCGAAAGGATTCCAGTGCAATGGGATTATGCCGACGATGACGAGCTTAGTGATTGGAGCGACGACGAAGATTACGCCATGGCGAGAAGCAAGCAGAGCAGCACCAGCAGCATTCCGCAGATGGTCGATGGTAATCAAAGAGATAGTCGGAGCTGGGAGGTTGATTAGAGGCAGCCATATGACGCTGACGCTTGTATTATTATATTATTGGTTTTAATGAAGTTATGGGTTGGCATGGTTTCTTATTGCATGGGAGGGGTGGGGAGTTTGGAATGAGGCGAAATCACCACCATATTTGTCGGGGTTATGTTTCAGGCTGGAAATGGAGGGACGATGTACAGCTCTGGAAGGTAGCTTTGCCTTCAAATCCTAATCTACGAACACGGTGGTATTGATGTGGTATCATACCTGGAAGCCTGGAAGCCTCTCCTCTCTGGGTAGAACAGGACCTGAAGGTAGACAGATACTAAATATTAATGAACAACTTACACCTAATCCATTCTCGATCTGAAGTAGCTAAAAGGTCTATATTAAAGATGAACTTGTGACACAGTGAGTTACTGTACTACGTTGATTTCTTGTAAAAGATTACTGCACGTCACGCTAGACCTCGCCATAATATGTCCCTAAGTTTCTAGTTCAAGGTGTTGAGGAATGATGGGCACCTAGGTATGATACTTACGTCACGGCACAGACCACATTCCAGGCAGACATGGATAATTACTTCATCGTGTCGGTGCCGTCTCTATTACAAATTATCGAATTAACATCCGAAATCTTGAGACTATAAGCTAGCACGCCCAACCGACCACAAAGCACCTCCCCAGGGCATCCGACCATGCAGCAACGCCGATACTCCTCCCTCATGCATCGTCAAAACCCCTCGATCTTTTGAGAACTCCGCAGCCTTCTGGGTTTCGAATGTATATACAGGTTACCTTAGGGGACGAGAATGCAACATTATGGCAATCATGTCCAGTATGTATGCGACAACAGGGTCTGCGAGGTATGAATGGGTATAGTCGATCAGTTACGTGGTGTCCTTGATCTCGCTGATGCTCGCGTGGCCAGTCGCCATCGAGTGTTTTGCGACTGCCTTCTCGCCCTGGCCAACCCATCCGCACTCGTTGCACGTAACCAGAAAATCAGAAACGTCGGTGTAATAGTGCATATCTCTAAGTCTGGCGCACATCTCCTTCGTATGCTCGATAATGTGGTCACTGCTGTCTACGGCCCATCGCGTGACATCGAAGTCCATCTCCTCCTGGCCCTCGACGAAGATTTCGGCCACGCGGTCGTAGTGTATACTAGAGTAGACGATCACGCAGCGCATCTCGTAGCAGTTGCCCTCGCCGACAGAGTACACGGTGCCCGTCTTGACGTCAGCAACACAGATCTCGATCTTGAACACTTCCGAGATGATGGACAGTTCGATCTCGCCGCCCCAGACGTCCGGCATCAGCATGTTGTTACAGTAGGCCTCGGGGCTCTGGCCGAGAATGACTGCGTTGTACTTGTCGGTGTTGGCACGAATGTGGTCTACAACCAGTCGTCGAAGCGACGGGGCGTCGAAATTCTCGTCCGCACCGGAGCGCAGACCGCGCAGGGCGCCGCCGACGGCTGTGAAGAGGCAGCTGTTGTCATCGGGCATTACGCGGAGGACTACGATAAACGCTTTAGATTAGTCTACTGCTGCCCCCGAAATGAGCGAGCGGGTTGAGAGGTTGCGCCGCTTACCTAGGCTGGAACCGGTCTCCGGCATGAAGATGCTGACGTTCTGATCCTTGATGCTTCGGCTACCTTGGTCTCGGGACGACGACTGGACGCCGGGAAGGGCCGAAGGGGCTTGCGCAGAGGCGGTCGCTGGGGTAGAGGTCGCTTGGACGGCATCGGCTTGCCGTTGGGTTTCCTGAGCTCCAGGCACGACCGTAAGGCTCTCGCGATCGAGGCCTAGAGAATTCAAGGAGACGTCGCTCTCGGTGGTGCTTATCGCCTTAGGAGGCCAGCCATACTTGACTGTGACGTCAGCGAAGCCCGTCTCATCCTTGAGCTTCGATAAAAGGTCCTGCACTGTCGCATCGTCGGGAAACTCGAGGGCTCCTCCGCCCTTTGGGCCTCGATAGCGAATCCTCATGGCTAAAATAAGTGGAGTGATGAATGGGACAGATAGTTGTGGAAAAAGGGGTGGTGATTAGGGTAAGACAAGATGGTGGTGGAACTGAGAAAACACGTAGACGCAAAAAGACAACAATGGAAGCGGACTATTCAAAAAGTATCAATTTTCCTAGTAACAACCAGTAGCTAGGTCGCCCCAGACGAAGTAAAGATGACTCTATCGTGCCTCGAGACCCGCTCTATGTACATGCAAAACCATCGATCTAGCAACCGCATGCGGTTGCTCGCACGTATTAAGGGAGCGTACGGTGTATGTAAGCAGAAGAAGAGGTCCCTCTATCGTCCGAGGGTAAGATAAAGACTTACAGCCCCGGTTTTCAAAGGACTAGGGTATAATCGCAAGTCCGGGGGTAGTATCTGACCCGTATTTGATTGTTCTACCGTAGACCATGCTAGTTGGGAGTGTATGCACATTTAACTAAAAGTACCTAATTTAACGCCGACTATTAACTTACTATGTACTTTTATAGAGTTTAGCCTGGCTCATAACAGGCAGCATGCCCGACAATGAGAAAGCCATCTCTCCTTCGTTAAATCACGTACGAGGGATCTTTTCCTGGCATAGTTAACTGCGACGAATGTCTCACAAAAGACTGTCCTAAGTGTTAAAGAGCTTCGGAGACATCCCAATATCCCCACGAAAGTGTGCCAGGGATACCGTAGCCGAGAAGTAGTTATTCGTATCTCATATGTTCTCATATGTAGATCAATCACATTGTGTACCTATGCTGGGGATGTTATCTACGCCAGTAAATATTACCAGTCATTGTATGTCTTTTTCTTTTTTGTGTCTTCCATGCAGTAGTGACAGCTACCTATCAGTGAAGCTTAGACCACTAATTTCCGGTATAACTCTACAACAAGGTACCTAAAGCTGAATGTGGTATAAGATATATGGCAATTACAATATCTAGTGGTGTTAATTCAGCTTAACGACATTGATCCTTCAAACATACTGCTAGAGATCTCGTTGCATATTGTAGTCACGCCATACTGGGCGTCGTTGACGCAACCAACGGGGAATAGGCCCGGAAGAGGGGAACTCTTGATTGTATCAGGGCAAGTTAGGTAGTTACCTACGGTAGGTAATCAGGCATCTTCCGAGGAGAGATTTCATCCTCTTAGCTAGCCAACATTCATGTAACCTTATCTTTAAGCCTGCAACACCTTCCACGCTATGCGCACATAGGTGATGCTGGGGTCGTGCCATCATAGGAGAGATCAATCACGACATCTCAATCAATGTCGTGGACGCCACTAGTTACACCGTTCAGTATATATGTAACTTAGCTTGAAGATAATTTGATGGAGTATACTTCATGTGAATATATAGTCGCGGAAACGATATTCTGCCTCTATATCTCTTCTAATATTGGCACATTTTCTCCTTGACCTAAAGGATAGTGTACTAATAACCCAAGGCAGAAGACTAACTCACAGCAAAGTCGCTACTGTTTACTTAGATGTTAATATAATAATGTCAGTGGACGAGGAAGGTCAAAAGACGACGACGCGGTTATCAATACGGCAAGAGCTGGACCGGCATGGAGTCGAGTCCAACAGCGCTTCGGGAGTTGGGAGTCTCTGGATCAAGCTCATGACTTCTATCGGCTGGTATCCAAAGGATATGCCTAACGAAGAGAAACTACTAATCTTGAAACTCGACCTGAGTATCTTGATCTTTGGTTGCCTGTCGTTCTTTACCAAGTATCTCGACCAACAGTCGATCACCAATGCATACGTCAGGTACGTTGTTAACATATGTTCCTACGTCGCTGGGTTACTAATGTCGTGGCAATGTTAGTGGTATGAAGGAAGAACTTGGCATGTATGGTGATCAATTGAATTACATCACAGCCACTTTCTGGGCGTCCTATTGTACTTTCATGATTCCAGCCTGCTACTTCTTAACCCATCATCCAGCCAACCGAATTCTCCCGGCTCTTGAGATCGGCTGGGGGTTGTCTACATTTGGGCTGGCCTGGGCTAAGAACGTCGAGACGCTCTATGCCATGAGGTTTTTTACCGGCGTCTTTGAGTGCTGCTCATTTACCGGAACCATCTACATCATTGGTTCCTGGTATAAGCCAGGAGAAATCGGTCGCCGCGTGGCTCTCTTCTTCATCGCGAGCCCCCTTGGCACCATGTTCTCTGGATACCTGCAGGCCGCAGCTTATACAAATCTGAACCAAGTGCATGGTTTAGCCGGATGGAGGTATGGTTTGCGTTACAAACCCGACCCAGAGAATAAAACTAGAATTTGCTCACGCCCTAGATAGGTGGTTGTTCATAGTTGATGCCGTCATTACTCTCGTTATAGCAGCATTGTGAGTATCTCATGCCAATGAAAACGTCGCCGCCGTAGTAATAGGTATTAATCTATCATAGCGGGTTCTTCGTCTTTCCGGATGTACCAACCAGAAAAAAGCCAAGGTTCATAACGGCAGAAGAACACGCTCTTGCGCGCAAACGCATCCAGGGGCTCGTCGCTCCACCGCAACTGCAGCTCTCTCGCGATATATTCAAGCGCGTGTTTTCTCGCTGGCATTGGTACCTTTTTGTTCTCCAATGGACGTTGATGGACCAAAACTTTCTGCCCGGAGCCCAGCCTTTCTCCCTGTACTTGAAGGCAAAGAGCAACATTTACTCGGTGGTTCAGATAAACACGATACCGACTATTGTCACAGCTGTGAGCATTGTCGTCGCATTATTATGCGGCATCGTTGCGGATAAAACAGGTCGGTTTTGGCTTCCCGCCATTGCTGTAACTTTCCCAGTGCTTGTGGGCATGATACTTCTAGTGGCCTGGGATGTTGGCGAGAGCGGCCGTTTAGCTGGATTCATACTTACTGGATTTGAAGCGGGTAAGCCCTCACACCCACCTTTGATATTATTTCCTCCCGGGATTCAGTATTGTACGCTAACAGCTTTCCAGCTTGCTCGCCTTTGACTATGGGCTGGGCGTCCGTGGCAATGGCTGGGGACGCGGAGGAACGTGCGGTAGTCACAGCTAGTATGAACGCTATCGGCCAAGCCATCACGGCTGGCACGCAAGTTGTCCAATATCCGGCAAGTCGGGCTCCAAATTTTCGGGGTGGATTCATCAGCGTTCTCGCCACGACTGTAGGACAATTTGGCACAATCCTTGCCATTCTCTTCTTGAGCCATAGGGACAGCAAACGTCAGCGCGTGGCTTCGTCGTCTGAACAGGAGACAAAAGTTGAAGATTCTACGTTAGATAAGACGCCGGAAGCTAGTCCATGACACATTGTTAAACAGTTGATTGCTGGCTTCAATCTCCTCGGAGGCTGCCTTTTAAGAGACGCGTGTAAGTTATACTCAAACCACGCATGGATGTACAGTACCTACTGAATTTTGGAGGCCTTATCGATATTCTTGAGTCATCTATGGCTATAAGGTGTTTCTGCTACTCTGTGCATATTTTTAGGAACTTTCAAAAATGAGTAGACTTTTAACGATTATAGAATTCAATGTTCAATGTCTACTTGATTAATCAGTTTCCAATTTATGTAGGTACCTTAGGTACTCTTGAATTTTACCTCCATTTCTCTTTTGTCTCGAATAAGGTTAAGACCAAGCCACTTTTATTCTGCGTAGACGCCACAACATATACCTATCGTAGGTACACCAGTCGGGAAATCGGATAAACCTCGGCTAAATCACCTATCTTTTGAGGCGCTAGCGCTATTACCTCCCTAGCGCTTCGGGAAGTCACTAACACCAACAAACGGGGACCTTCTTGAGCCCGCTGATTGTCCGACTTTGAAGGTGTTAGTTGCAGCTCGGGGGGACCATTGTTCCACCTCGCCTCGAGTGTCAACTTCCAAGATTCTGTTTGAAGCTGTACCATACAAAGATCAACCAAGCATTTCTTTGTTCGTATACTTTTTGAGCTCCAATCATGGCCGACGAAGCCGACAAACCAGCCGAAAGCGCGGTCGAGGTTCGCGAGTCCATCGAGGCCAAGCCAACCGACGAGGACAATACCGGCAATAACAACAACCGGGCGGGAGGTGCGGATACATCGAGAGATGCCGGAGACAGTCGAGGTGCTAGTTACAGCGCAGATGGCTCCCGCGCGGTCTCAGGGGTCAACGCCGATATGGATATGGATGTGGATGCAGATGGTGATGCAGATGGTGATGAAGACGCTGATGGTGAACCCGAAGAACAACGAGTACCGAGTCGCCTCGATCACGATATGTTCACTGTGATTGAAAATACGGCAAACTACCTTTCTACCTATAAAGACCCCAAGTTAGTTTTTACCCTCTTCTAGAATACATATGTAGTTAATCGTCGCTAATCAGAGCGTGACAGTGGTTACCATGTTGCATCGCATTTCCAGCGCATCCCAAATCGACGACTGATTCCTGATTACCATGAAGTTATTAAGGAACCGATTGCGTTTAGTACCATACGCGTGAGTAACGCGTCCTATTAGCTTATTTGTTTAACGCTATGCTAAATACACGGCAACAGACTAAGAAGCTTAAGAAACAATACACGGCCTTCTCGGAATTCGTCAGGGATGTCGCTTTGATCTCCCACAATGCCATGGTCTATAACAGGCCTTCCTCGGAGTTTTTTCAGGATGCTGTTCGCTTACGAGAGATCTTTAAGGAGGAACTCCAGAAGCTAGTTGCTGAGGGAACCATCAGGCCTGAGGACGCTGTACTTCCCGATCTAGGCGAGATTCCGGAAGCAGAAGATTCGCCGCCTCCTGATCCGGATGAGGAAGAAGAAGAGGACGAAGAAGACGAAGATGATGATGAAGACGATGATTCAGATGATGATGGCCCCCGGCGACGAGGAAGACGGGGCGGTCGTCCGTCGGGTCGCAAATCAGATGCGAGAGACGATGATTCACATAAGAAGCGAGGCCGCCCTCCCAAGGTCTTCACCCCGTTAGAGGCTCGCATCCACGCACTACTGAAGGGGCTTCGAAAGTTCAAGCATCCCAACGGAGACCTGCTGATTGTTCCATTTGAGAGACTCCCAGACAAGCAGACGACACCCGACTATTTCGCTGCTATCAAGAATCCCATCGCCCTGGATCTGATCAAACGTAAAGCCAAGAGGAAAAAGTACCAGAACGTGGATCAGGTGCTCAAGGATCTCGACCTGATGTTTGAGAATGCTAAGCAGTATAATGAGGAAGACAGCCAACTGTACAAGGATGCGGTTGAATTGCAGCATCAGGCCCACATCCTTGCTGAGCAGGAAAAAGCTAAGCCCGACAACGACTTCGAGGATGAAGATGGGAGACGACCTCTGCCAGAAATTTTCCATAAAGGAGAGGTCTGGAGAGTTGGTAAGTTCTCAAACGTCTCATTTCGTTACATATGTTGCGTACAGGGACGCTGACTCCGTATACTTAGGTGACTGGGTTCATATCACCAATCCTAACGACTTGACAAAGCCCATCGTCGCACAGATCTACCGAACCTGGGAAGATAAGGCAGGGCAGAAGTGGGTAAACGCTTGCTGGTACTACCGTCCAGAACAGACTGTCCACCGTTTCGAGAAGCATTTCCTGGAGAACGAGGTGGTCAAGACTGGACAGTATCGTGACCATCGTATCGACGAAGTAGTAGACCGGTGCTTCGTGATGTTCGTGACGCGATATAACAAAGGAAGGCCACGGGGATTCCCCAAGGACAAAGAGGTGTATGTCTGCGAGGCTCGGTACAATGAAGAGAAGCATAAGCTCAACAAGATCAAGACATGGGCAAGCTGTGTACCGGACGAAGTTCGCGAAAAGGACTACGAGATGGTTCTGTTTGACGTTCCTCGTAAACTCCGAAAGGTGCCCAGTCCTATCAAGCATCTCCTCAGAGACGATGCGAAGCCGACAGACCCCTTACCCAAGCCGACCTGGGGAGCGCCTAATGCGCCACCCCTCATTGGAGCAGTACATTGTCGGGAGAGAGAGCCGAATGTGAGTTGTCCTATTCCTTCATTCCAGTTTTGTTTGCCTGCTTAAGCCTCATAACCTGCGCTTTTTACATTTCGCCTCCCCTCATATTTTCATTCCTCTCTCCATAAGCACAAATGTAAAAAATGAAACGAAATGAAAAAAAAAGAGAGGAAGGAATCTGATGTACCCCTCTACTATCTCTATCTTTCATTTCTTATCGATTGCGTTGAAAGCTTTCGCCTTACAAAAAAAAAGTTCATGTTGGATGGGTGATAATCCTTTTCTCTTTTTCGATTGTCTCACTGAAGGCGTGTCACTTTTTAAAATTAATTTTAATTTCTTACCTTATTCATACTGACACCTATTTCTACAGGAATCTCCACCACCTGAGCCGACACCATCTCCTCCCCCAGCTCTTCCTACACTCGATCCAATTAGGCGTCCCTCATTGATGCAGTCGGCGCGTCCCATGGATAACCAGGGCGACATCGTCATGGGAAATACAGGCCATTTTTCGACTATTCCAGCTCCGCCGACGCCAACGCCTGGGCATGCCGGCGCCTATGCATCACCTCATCCCTTCCAGCCGCGTCCCAGTCCTACCCCGGTCCCTGTTCCACAATATGCCAATCATGCCGCCACACCGGGACACCCCGGATTTCCAGTTCAAGGCGTCCAAGGTCCTCATCACGGACATAATACGCCGCAGATGACCCAAACTTCGCATTTCCAGCCTCAACAACCCCATCAGGCTCCCGCGTACAACGGATTCCCGCCGCAATACAGCACCACGCCAGTCCCTGTACCTCAGCATCCTCACCACGCTCCACCTCATCAGATGAACTCCCCGTTGCCGGGCTACGACCCATCGCATCGTCTCGCGCCGTCGCCCGCGCGCACTAACATGACCGCCGCGCCTAGTCCTGGTCCCCACGGCCAAGCTAATGCCTACAACCCGCCCCGACCGGTCGAGGTCTACCATTTGGACGACGCACTGAACGCTAAAATCCCCCGGGAAGTCCGCGAGCAGTTTCAACACGACGAGGCGGGGCGTGTGTTATTCTTTACGCAGCCGCCGCTAGACCGCCCACACCGCGGCCTCTCGAACGAGAGTGCGACTCTCGGCCATAGTGTTCGCTACCTCGCCGACCGCGCGCGCGAGGTCGAGGATCGAAGGGCGAAGAGAAAAGCCCGGGATGAGCTGCGCCAGGCGGAGGAGAAGAAGAAACAAGAGAGCGAGAAGCTAGCTGCCGAGAAGGAGAGGGAGGAGCTAGTCAACCTGGCGGGTAATATGTTTGCCGGTTGGGTCGAGTCCATGAATAGGGAAAATGAGGCACTGAAGAAAGCCTATGATGGCTGGAGCACCAAGGATAAGGATATTGATACTGTTGCCAAGTCGGTTTTTTCATCTGCAGCTTAGTTAGCTGGGAGACGAAGATGAATATTGGTGGTGAGGTTGAGGCTGAGGTTGGGAAGGAGAGTCAGAAGGAGAACGACGAGGAAAAGGGAGGACGAAAAGTAAAGATGAGAGATTCTTACTGACACTGCCTTCGATTGTTTGAGGTTGAATGCGTTTTACATATGGCGTTCGTTGGAGGATTGCTTTGGTGACCTCTTAGGAGTTCAGAGAGTAAAGATACCACTTCGATGGCTGGGGTCTGGCTTAACAAGGCAAATGCAATGATTGGTCTGCTGAAAGAAAAAAAGGAGAAAGATTTCCGTGGCCATAGCTATAGCTACCTATACAACAAGCGACATAAATACAGTTAGATTGTACTAGTGTAGTACTGGAATTGCATAAAGCAATGATGCTGTAAATACAATAGCCATTTGCCCTGACCCGTAATAGCTGAGCCCTCCTGGGCCAAAGGTACTTTTCTTACTTTGAACCTAGATTAACTAGGCAGTTTAGACTGTAGATATTGTGTGAGAGAGTAACTGCCCTAGTACTTGTTTGATTGAAAAGGCTATCTATGTAGTTGTGCTAAGCTCATCTAACTGCGACAGATATTCGCGGCGGGACAATTGATTAAAGTATAAGCCCCCTCCCTTTTCGAATTCTACCCACTGTGCGGCAACTAAGTAAGACCAGTACTCTGCTCAGCTCTTAAATAAACGAGTAAAACCTCAAAAAAAAAAAAAAACAGGGGAGAAATTAGCTATCTCCATAGAAACGAAACGAAACGAAACTAAGTTAACTTCAATGACAAGTATGAAATGATTTTGATTGACGAAAAGCAGACACCCCATCAACCTTCCTTGGCAGCAAAATATATTCCGCAACGGGTATTTCATATGGGCCATTGTGGTGGCTTGAAAGCTTCTAGGGGGACGTCTACTTCCTGGCTTCGGTCTTTTGGTCCGGGCCGATCCATCTTGACCAGGCCTTGAAGGGAATCTGGGATCTTTGTGTCTCCATCCAAAGGCACATACTTCACCTATTCACCATTACGTTGGGACGTGTCGGATTCGCATGTGGACGGGTTGGTAGGATGAGGTCGGGATGCTTCTAGTTCTTTCCTATGTTCACCCAGTTGCATTGCCCGGGTCATTTCCGAAGATATAAAGTTATCTGCGAGCTTGCCGAGCCCGTGTTTCCTTCGAAAGTAATCCACCCAGAATACCATGGTCGACTTGTAGTTGGACAGCGTCTGATAGGTGATGTCTTTGCCATCTTCCTCTATACCATGCTTGACTACAAAGATGATGAACCTGTCGGTCTTAGTTAGCTTATTGTCAAGCGAGGAGACACAAGTAGTGAAGGGAAGGCAGGGAGCTCGGAGTTAAGTGTGGTAGAGAAACAATGGATATGAATCCGGGGTTGTCGGCAATTGGCACATACAACGTCAGTGGCTTCAGAGTTAGAGAATAGATTGGCGTGTAGTATAGACGAAAAATTCAAGGGTTTTTCTTTTGTAAGGGAGCTGGGTTGGGATTTACTGTCGGCAATTATCGGCCAACATTTCGATGTTTTTTTTTGGGAACATCTTAACCTCTCTCTCGTGCTCACTAATAGAGCCTTCATCCTCTGGCAAGACTTCCATGAATTTCAGAAATTCCTCGTATTCTTTCAGCATGCGGTCTTCCTGTTGTTGTGTCTGCCAGTCATGAGACTGGTGCAGGATGGCATCTGTGCTAGCCTGTTGCACTTCTTCTATCTCTTGCTGGATATCCAACTCCCCAGCAGCCTTCATTTGTTTCATTTGTTCTATTATACTGATCCGACGCTGTCCGATTCTTAGATAGCGTGACGTGGCCATGGCTTGTAGACAAGAGGGGCAATGCAAATTAAAAGGTAATGAGGAGAAATTTGCTCAACTCTGATGCAGTAATCCACAGAAGAGGACGTGGAGTTGTGCGACTATCGTGCGAATCTTGAACACGAGTCTCGAATGAGTATCGGATGATAGATATCAATGAGCAGATAGACACTGATGAACCAGACGACGCGCGTTATAGGACAGGGGGAAATGTCTTGAGTCGTCTATTCGGCCTGGAATGGTAGGTGTTGTGATGGAAAAGAAAACTAAAGCTTGCCAACTTGGTGGTGGAGCAGATTTTAGTTAATAATAAGAAGTAAGAAAATCCAATCCAGGGTGGTGCAAATAGTCCTAACATTAATTTGAAATCCTTCCAGGCTAAGTAACAAGCTCGTCGATTACGCGGCTTCGAACAAAACCTCATCGGACGAGGTTCGAAAGTCAGGGCCAGAAGCGACCAAGTTTACTATACACATGATTACCACCCTGAGGACCAACGTCCTGTGTTAGCATTGCCTGAAAGAGCTCGATCTTGAGAACCAGATCGATATTTATGGGTTCCTGGGGAAGAAATTGAAGGACGAAGGATTGACAGGGAGTTTGGGGGGAAACTTTCGGAGGATTAAGAGATTTGGGATGGCTATCTAGATAGTGTAAGACATACCACAGTATGACTGTTGCGATTGCTATCACAGTCTTGTATCTTAGCTGTTATTTATCGCTAGCACTGAGGAAATCACGTTGCAATCGTTAACGTACTTAGGTACCGTAGTAGGATTGGCTAATTACCAACAGAATGGAGATAGCTTCTTCTTATATATATATACCTTATATATTATAGATACGAGGCTATTATATTATGAAATTGCAGCGTGATAGGGCTACAAGGGCTATTATACCTAACCTCAAGAAGATTTAAAACCTACAAGGCTTACCTAGACGACCTAGAGGATTTGATAACTCTAAGAAATAGAAGGAAAGGATAGAAGCTAGGTTAGAATGAAAGAAAGGAACCTTTCCTTTGGTATGTAAGGTAGGTATTTATATAAATACGCGTACGCATATAGCAATAGCAATAACAATAATAAAGGTAATAATGGCAGCAAAGGTAATAATAACATCAACACTAGAGGAAACCATTTTCCTAAGCCATTCTAATAGGATTAATTATTATATTAGGTACTTATTTAGGTAAGTAACATAACTATGCGCGAGAACACGGCATACATATTACATCAACGTTAATATTGTATCTATCTATGTTAAGAAGACGTCGCAAATCCAGATGACTTCCATAATTAGGGCAAGATTTAGGATAGCGTTAAGAAGCAACATTGAAATGGGTAGGGAGATAGTAGCTAATAGGAGATAAACTGCTCTTTCTATTCACCAGATACTCAAAGACAATGCATATCTGTGATACAGATGAGCATATGTATGGAGATACCCGGTCATCTGTTTTTTATTAGGAAATATAGATAGAATAAGTACGACTCAAGAATGTTTGAATACGTTCAGAATAACTCCGCCTATGATTTCTTGCAAAGAGAAAGCCCTAACTAACGCCATCGACCCCCCACAACATATCTCATGAGAATCATTACGCTATGGAATAAAGCAACGCAATTGTCACACTAGCAAATCTCCCTCTCTATTGCTATTGTGGTGGAGATAGGAAACCTTGCCTTAGCATCGTAATTAGGCAGGAATAGCAACCATGCAGTCCACGTAGCACTTTTATAATCCAGGCAGATCCTCTCCCTAAATGATATAGTTACGAATTTTGCAACCGACGACCTAGCAGCTCACCATTCTAACGTCGAATGTCGAGGCTAGCACGGGAAGACTCGATGGATGGGCGAACTGAACTGCTAGAACTTCTTCGTCTTCTTGCTCGTTGCTCACTCGGGTCCGCAGGGTTAAGTCCCGTCGACCTCGCAAACAAGTTGAGGATATCCGTCAAGGTGACGACACCAATAAGGCGCCCCGACAAGTGAGACCCCGGGAGGGTGGAAGCCGGTGGGACCGACGGGAAATGGCTTCCAGGAAGAGACGTCTGCGAAGAAGACGGGGTCGGGACGAAGACTGTGGGTCCTAGTGAAGGCGTTCCTGGCGCGGAAGGAGATGGAGAAGCCGATTCCACTATCCACATTCTATGCGAATGGGTAGCCACGAGCTTTGCCACAGTATGCGCAAGCGTCGAGTAAGGGTTCACATAAAACACCGGGAACGAGTCCTTTCCTTTTTCGACACCCTTTTCCGTCAAGATGACCGATATGAAGTGCATGCATGAACTTTGCAGTAATGGAAGACTTGTGGAATTAGTGAGGAGTCTGACGTCTGCGGTAGAAATATTGCCGACAACATTCAATCCATTGTCAACGACAGCCACACTTGATAGACCCTCTTGATTCATAAGATTGAGGGCTTCCGTCAAAGGACTATCTGCACTATGCGATTGTTAGCAAGCAGTTCGGTATGGAGAGTACTAGGTTATAGCACACATACTTGACAGCGATTATCTGTTGCGATCCTACGCCAACGTCGCGTAAGAGTTTCGGATATAGATCATCAATGACGCGAAAGTTGACACCTTCATTCCAGAAGAACTCTAGAAGCTTCAACTGGCTCAGAATGCCGATGACTTCTCCATTGTGGTTAGTGACGAGTACTCGATGTATACCGCTGCCAAAAATTTCGATCGCCTTGGCCAGGTCGTCATCGCTCTGCAATATGATGAGAGACTCTTTCCTGAATATTGGTTGGACATCGCGGAGTGGTATACTGATACGGGCTTGAGCCTTCTTTGCCACTGTGTCGTATAATTCAACCAAATCTTCGGGTGGATGCGCCAATCCGACGACAACTAAGATGTATGCGTTCAGGTCGTTATAATCAAAGGTCGAGATCGGAATAGAGCTAGTAGCGTTCTCTCGGACGACGACAACGTTGCTCGAGGTATTCTTAAGAAGCGCCTGGAAATATGGTTAGAGATGAGTTGCTTGTATTTAAATCCGTATTGCCGGATAAGAACGAGGACTAGGTACCATTGTGGCGTCCTCGACGCTAGTATCCATTTCGACCCAGGAAACATCATCCTTGGAGACAAGCTCTCCGACTGTGATATCGCGCCAATCCCTCCCTGCGAAGCGAGGGTTATGCTGTCTCGGGGCCGGCGGATGATTGAGCAATTCCTGAATGGCGGCTTGAGTGAACGAAGGATGTCGTTGATTTCGTGGAGACGGCGGTAGACCTCTCAAGTTCTCGGCGAAGCTTGACCGATGGCTGTGGTTGATAACATGGCCGGACTTGTGCAGGCTTGAAGCGGAGCCGGTCCGTTGAGGGGGCGGCGGAGAGATACTTGCTTCCTTAGAATCTCTACCTGCTCTGGAAGAGGTTGTATTGGGATCCATGGCGAAGAGGAATCGAGTATATGATGAGATAGTAGTAAACTCGGGGCCGTTGTTCGTACCGTTGTTCGTACCGTTCTTCGTAGTATTGCTGTCGGCTCTGTCGCGAATTCGAGAGGAGTCGAAGTGACTGTAGCTTCGAAGCTATAGCTACCTAGTCTAGCCTTGGCGACTTACTCATGTAGCTTGCGCAGGGTTTAGAGAAGAACCAATTCTTGAGAACTCCAAAGATCATGTTGTTACCGAACTTTTGAAGTCGGTGATGGCACAGAGAAATTCAGACTTCAATTGGTGTTGAGGAGCGTATCATACCTATGCATGCATATACATACATACATAAAATGTACATACTCCGGTGAGACTGGTCTCGAGACTTGGGCGGGCCCCGCAAGTAAAACATTCCCGATTGTGAGATTGTGAGAAGTGCGACCGCCCTACGCCCCCCGGGCACGGCAAAACCCCTCCTTCACCTTTCTACACCGTCACCAATCTGTCATTCTTGTCGATCCGCAGTCGAGTCTTAGGTACTCTAATAGTATTAAAGCCACAGTCGGAGGGGTCGGGTGGGCCCAATTTTTATTTATAGAAGACAACCACACAGCTATCGTACCTAATCCATCTACTGATTTTGGAAGGCTCATTCTACATATGTACCTGCATAAATACTTGCTATGATATTGTAAATCTCTAGGTATTGTTTGCATGGGTAAAGGAGTCTTATGTTTGCCAACACGCAACCGTTGCAGGGCAAATATGAACGTATCCAACTACTCTGGAACGGAATGTTAAACCCACCATGGATTGCTTGCTTAGATGACAGGGCTACGCAATAATAGCGAATTCTTCTAGAGATCATAGGCTTGTAATTGCTGTCGACGTTGTAAATTTATTGTCGTATCAGCTAATGAGAAGCAAGAGCAACTACATAGTATCAGGATATATTATTACGTGGCAGCGTGAAGTGGTAATTGCTTCATGTGCGCGATACAAGAGCTCGCAGCCAATCAACCAGCTGTGGACCATAGATAGGTATGCCAGAGTATGGATGTACACTGGAAATAGTGAAGGTTCTGGACAATCAATTGCAATAGAATACAAGGTATATATATGTATGTACTCTCCTATCAATATGCTGTTTAACAGAGGTTCAATGCTGCTGATTGCAACGGCGACGTACCTGGCTTGAACTTGATTAGACGAGCCATACCGAATTAAGTAGTTGTAAGCTTCCGCATTAAGTTTAGTTCCTCTTTATTGGATATGCATTTGGCCTAACAAAAGGCCCACACCCACAAACCCAGCCCAATTACCGTACCTACCTCCAGTAGGTAGGTATGTCCCGAAGAATTTAATTTTTTTTTTCTAAAGGGAAGGGGAGAAGAAAAAAAAAAGTCAATAGTGTACCTCCCCTCTTTCGCGACCCCTCGTCACCTTTGATGCCAAAAGAAAACACGACCTTAATAACAACACAAACTTCTCTTTCTAACGCGTGATCGCTTGGATTTTTCTAGGATCGCATAAACTAGCTGGAATTCGAGCACGCAGAAAATTTGCTATTTCGAATTTCCTGTGTCTCGGCCGTCTCTTACTTGGTATTCGCAGAGTTCGCAGCTGGCCACCGCGTCCTTAGCCCTGCGGGGCACAATATTGACGAAGCGATCCAATTTGAGTCTCTGACAACTTGGTTCTATACGGACCTATTATCACTCGTTCTTCTTCACCGACGAACCTCTCTGTAATCGATTTACGTTACCAGCAATAATGTCGGTGCTTCCGGCAGAGACACATGCAGAGCTAACACAGCTCCTGCAAGCTCTCCAATCCCCAGACAATTCCATACGATCTCAGGCCGAGAGTCATTTGCAGAACAACTGGACCAATACTCGACCTGATATTCTGTTGATGGGACTCGCTGAGCAGATAGCATCTGCAAACGAAACATCTGTACGCATATCGCTCACTATACCAGTGTTAGAGCTTGCAAGACTGACCCGTGCTAGCTTCGCTCATTTGCGGCCGTCATATTTCGTCGAATAGCCTCCAAGTCGCGCAAGACGGACAAAGGCGATAGCACTGAGATATTTGTCTCCTTACCAACCGCGCAGGCATCCGTTATCCGCCAGAAACTCCTTGAAACCTTAGCCAACGAGAGGGACCGCCTGGTCAGGAATAAAATCAGCGATGCTGTCGCCGATGTTGCGAGGCAGTATTCGGAGACTAGTTAGTTTATCACTATCTTTTTTCCCCTTCCCACTTGTGCTCACAACCCTTTATTACATTCTTCACAACACCATTCACCATGCATTCGAGAGGAGTATCCAAAAATAGTCACAGCAAGGCTAATAAGCCCAGAAACTTGCCTGCTAACACCAATTCAGATGAACCATGGCCTGAGATTCTTGCCGTCCTCTTCAACCTTAGTGTGGCCCCTGACGCAGGCCAGCGCGAGACGGCCTATCGTGTCTTTGCAACAACACCCGGCATCATTGAGAAACAACATGAGAGCGCTGTGTTGGAGGCTTTCAACAGAGGCTTCAAGGATGACTCTGTCGCCGTTCGATTGGCTGCCATGGAGGCCTTCGCCTCCTTCTTCCGAAGCCTTCCCAAGAAAGCCTTACCGAAATATTTCTCCTTGCTACCTGACGTTCTCAATATTCTACCGCCTATCAAGGATTCTCATGATTCTGAGGATCTTAGCAAGGCCCTTGTGGCACTGATAGAGCTAGCCGAGACATCGCCTAAGATGTTCAGGCCCTTGTTTCATAATCTCGTTATGTTCAGCGTCGGTGTCATCCAGGACAAGGAGTTGAATGATCTCTGCCGGCAAAACGCCCTTGAACTCATGGCTACGTTTGCTGATTACGCCCCGTCTATGTGCCGCAAAGACCCTTCCTACACGAATGACATGATTACCCAATGCCTAAGCCTAATGACGGACCTTGGCGAGGATGATGACGATGCTGCTGAATGGCTAGCATCTGACGACTTTGACCAGGAAGAGAGCGACCTTAATCATGTCGCTGGAGAGCAGTGTATGGATCGGCTAGCTAATAAGCTTGGTGGAGAGACAATTCTAGCCCCGACTTTCCACTGGCTTCCGAGGATGATGACCTCCATGGCATGGAAGGATCGTCATGCAGCTCTCATGGCTATTTCTGCCATCTCCGAAGGTTGCCGCGATCTTATGGTTAAGGAGCTTAATCAGGTTCTGGAGCTTGTGGTTCCCGCGCTGAAGGATCCCCATCCGCGAGTACGCTGGGCCGGATGCCAGGCACTTGGTCAAATGAGTACGGATTTTGCACCCACGATGCAAAAGGAGTACTATGATACCATTCTGAAGACCATTATTCCTGTGCTTGATTCTCCTGAGAACCGTGTTAAGGCTCACGCCGCTGCAGCACTAGTCAATTTCTGTGAGGAGGCGGAGAAGAGTATACTTGAACCTTACCTCGATGACCTACTATCTCACCTCTTCCAACTTTTACAAAATGAGAAGCGCTATGTTCAGGAACAGGCACTTTCCACAATTGCCACTATCGCTGATGCCGCCGAAGCTGCCTTTTCTAAGTATTATGATACTCTTATGCCTTTACTCGTCAACGTCCTACGGCAAGAAACCGAAAAGGAGTATCGGCTACTTCGTGCCAAGGCTATGGAATGCGCTACCTTAATAGCATTGGCCGTTGGCAAGGAACGCCTAGGGAATGACGCAATGACCTTGGTTGACCTCCTTGCTAACATCCAAGCTAATATCACCGACGCCGACGATCCACAGTCCCAGTATCTCATGCATTGTTGGGGACGTATGTGCAGAGTCATGGGTGCCGACTTCCTACGCTTCTTACCAAATGTTATGCCTCCGTTAGTTGAACTAGCCAGCGCTAAGGCCGATATCCAACTGCTCGACACGGACGATGAAATCGAACAGTTCCAGCAGGAAGACGGATGGGAGTTAGTACCACTCAAGGGCAAGATGATTGGAATTCGAACTAGTACAATGGACGATAAGCACATGGCCATTGAGCTGCTTGTTGTCTACGCGCAGACTCTGGAAGCGCATTTTGCTCCGTATGTTGCCGATACGATGGAGAAGATCGCACTCCCGGGTCTTGCATTCTTCTTCCATGACCCCGTGAGGTTCATTTCGGCAAAACTCGTCCCGCAGCTCCTTAGCTCCTATAAGAAAGCATACGGCCCAGAATCTAACGAACTACGAGGCTTGTGGGCTGGAACTGTGGACAAGTTACTGGAAGTTCTTACTGCCGAACCAGCAATCGACGCATTGGCCGAGATGTACCAATGCTTCTACGAATCAGTTGAAGTTGTTGGTAAGAATTGTCTTACCCAGCAGCACATGTCGAAATTCATCGATGGTGTTCATTCCGCCATTGAAGATTACAAGGACCGCGTTGCCCGACGCGAGGAAGATAAAGAAGGGGCCGCAGCCGAAGATGCCGAGGACGAAGCAGAGGAGCTCATGCTTGCAATTGAGGATGACCAGACTCTGTTGTCCGACATGAACAAGGCATTCCACTCCATCTTCAAGAATCACGGTGCCGCCTTCCTTCAGCCGTGGGAGCGTCTCATGGGGACATACGAAAGCTTCCTCACGTCAACGGATCCGACGCAGCGCCAGTGGGGCTTGTGTATCATGGACGATGTCCTTGAATATTGCGGACCAGAAAGCGTTCGCTACGCTCAAGTTATCAGTACTGCGCTCCTTGAAGGCTGCAAAGACCCTTCAGCTGCCATTCGACAGGCTGCTGCGTAAGTAAAATTCTCTTCTTTACAAAGATGTGATTGCTGACATATTCGATAGATATGGTATTGGTGTGGCGGCTCATCGTGGCGGAGCTCCCTGGTCTCAATTTTTGGCGACTTCGATACCGTACTTATTCCAAGCAACCCAGATACCAGACGCCCGCGGCGAAGAGGCAGTTTACGCTACCGGTAAGTCATAATCCAAACATTAAATCGTCTAGTAACCGCTGCTGACGTATGTATAGAGAACGCTTGTGCAGCTATCGCGAAGATTCTTCATTTTAACAAGCAGAGCTTACAAGATCCGCAAGCGATCGCGACCCAGTGGTATGCATATCTAACCGTCGCGTATTAAGTATGGCCACTGATCAGTATGTCATCTAGGATCAACACCCTACCGGTCACTAACGACGAGGAGGCAGCACCATATGCCTATGGTTATCTCGTAGAGTTAATCGAACAGTAAGTTTAAACCCCCTCGCTATGATGAAATGGTTATGTGCTTTTTCTTCTCGTTTTGCGGAAGGCATATGACAAGATTGTATTCTAAGCTAGTCACATAGGCAAAATCCTGCAGTAACAAGCCAGGTCGACAAGGTATTCGTTTACGTAGGACAGGCTCTTGAGGCGGAAATGCTTCATGGCCAACTTGGCGCGCGCGTTGCACGGGCAGTTCAAATCCTACTTCAGTCGGCGAACGTCGATCCCACGCCATTGCTGCAACAACACTTTTCGCCCGAAGGACAGCAGATCATCAGGCGGCATTTCTCCTAGGGGCTGGAAGGCTTAATGGCTGGTTTGCATGCATGGACTTTTCGTAACGGTCTGCGCATTTAATTCGCGCCGAGCTCAGAGGTTGGCTGCAATAAATAGCAGCAAAGAGAACGAAAGAGGACTAAACCTCAATCACGATAGCACTTCCTGTCACTGAATCATCGCCGACGTGGACATTATTTTGCTATTTTGCTGTCCATCGGGGCAGACGGCCTGGAGGATCGAATTACTTTAGGGTCGAGCCATATAGACCGGCAAAAGATCTCCTGCCATTGCGGCTAGTCGAGATCGAGATTGTGATTCTTATATGCGGTATGGCGTAACCGGGCCATGAGAACGTTGTATCTCGATTTGGTAACTAGCAATGTAAAGAGACCAATGATAGGTACCAATGCAGACAACATTGTTTTATGAATCCGAAGAATCATGTTATATGCTAAGCTCTTGGCTATCGACTATCTAAGGACCGCGAGGCGAAGTCGTCATCTATCTAGTGTATTGATAGGTGGACAGGTGGACAATGTTACTGCCAAATAGCACAGCTAAGAAGGGGTGCATCGGAATGAAATTTATAATATCAGAATTGCCTTAATCAGCCCTTCCAAAGAATATAGATCTCCATTGGATGCACCACGTATGGCTAAAGTTGTTCCCATTTCTTTGTAGCTCCTTTGCGACTCTTCGAAGGAAGTAGTAATCTTCTTTTCTGTTGATTTCGTCCGGTCATCGGGAATCCTACGATTACAGACCTATGTAGGGCAGATGGGAGTCTTTGATTCTCTCCATCATTGACGCATTTGACATTGTGTTGATCATTTCCTCATTTGTACCCACTGACCCTTCTGGCCCTTCTCGTTGAATATCGACGCTTGGTGGATGATTTTCTAATCCATTATCGGAATCCCATCATAGGACATAGCTCTACAGAGATTCATACAGATAAGACTCCGTTGACGACGGTAAATTAGGGTATTAGCTATCCTTCGAGTCCAACGTTTCACCTGAATACGTCAGTGATCCCAATTTTCCTTCGAACGAGTTCCTTTAAGACTTTCAGGACTTGTCATTATCGGAGATTCAGACTGTTGTTCACAATAGCCCATACGTTGGAGACAAGAGTGCTGCGGGCTCGGTGAAATCTGAGGATCCTTGGGAGTTTAAACGAGCTGGTCTTGAGGTTATTGCATGGGAAATGCTTCAGGCTGTTGATATGTAGTATGAGGACGACGCTGCTACATTTCTTGACAGCAGTCCTCTTGCCCGGGAGGCTCTGGACAAGGATGATTTAGGAGAGGCTATTGATGATGGCCTCAAGACCGTTGAGCGGGCATTGAAGGATCGTTTTCCTGCTACTGGTAACTTCGGCACCCAACACTTCACCCTCAGCTGCACCTCCGCCAGTTACTGCAAAGACGCAGGACGCCCATGGTCAAGGTGGGAGCTCGTAAGGTCCTTCATACACCAACACCTGTGACGGGATCCGTTGAGGAGATCGTGATCACCCCTGATGATTCATTCGAGTCCGGAGCATTGTCGATTGCCATGGAAAAGATTGATGATCTCATCCATGAGGTTTGTGAGCTTGCATCATGTCTTCTACGATTCTCAGTCTTCCACTGCTCGTGATAGATTCGTTTTAAATGATTAGAATACGTCCTACAACGAATTATTTGTGCTAGGGACCTAAATGCAACGAAAATCGAGCTCCCAAACAAAATAAAAAACGTTTAAAAAAGGCATTAACGTCGCGATACGGTTGGGATTCGAACCCAAGCGACCGAAGTCATGAGATGGCATGAATCCTATTGAATTCAAGTCTCACCCATTAACCACTCTGGCACCGTACCTGAACTGAAATTTCGGTTCGCTATTGTTATTTAAGGGTTATCTCTAACCTTGCATGTTAGCTAGTCCCGCTAAGCCTGTTGAAGTTAATCTGAGGTCACCTGAGATCAATTAGCCGGTAAATACCGGCGCGGATTAATCACGTAAAAGAAAGACGAGAAAGACCCTCTCTTTGCTGAGACGCTTTGACTTTTTCATAAATATAACAAGCCCCAAATCCTTGTTGATGCCAGATTGCCCTCACCTGAGAGCACGTGACCTACCCCTGTGCATAAAATGGCAAGTGGGGCAGTGTGGCGGCCTCAATCCAACGCCCCATATGCCTAAGCCGTGTCAATGTCGTGTCAATGTCGAATCAGAAATGATTCGGACCCTTTCCAATTTGTGATCGTCGCAGTCCCTGCCTGCTCCTACAATGTCGTCTCACGCCCAAATTCTTTAGCGATCTCCTACGAATTCTATACCAGACTGCTGTACACCTTACTAGAGAGTCGAATTGACTAAAGATGGATCTTCACGACGCCCAAGCCTACTTGCAGGCTTCGCTTCGCGAAGTATCCCACGCCTTTCATAAAGTCCCCGGCAGTGCCGTCTTGATACGATACATCCGGTCGAGCTATCAGAATGACCCAGTTCGATCCGCTATAGAATTTATTCTTGTTATATTCTTCGTTCGATACCTTCTCTCGCCGTCCTATCCTACCCACGATCCCAATTACGTAAAGCTTCGTGAGGATGAGATTGACGAGCTTGTTAAGGAGTGGGAGCCCGAACCACTCGTCGCTCCCCAGACCCCGCTTGAGGAGGCTGAAGCCGAGAGGCAACCTATTATTGTTGGGTAAGAATCGATTTCAAATCATACTGAAACGCGATTGCTAATAGTCTCGGGATAGACCGACTGGTCCGAAGGTGAAGCTATCTAACGGCAAGACTGTTACAAACCTAGCCTCCTATAACTTCTACAATTTCAATGCGAGCGATTCCATCAAGGACAAGGCAATTCAAACGCTTCGCACCTACGGAGTTGGCCCCTGCGGTCCACCTCAGTTCTACGGCACCCAGGACGTCCACATGCAAGCCGAACACGACATCGCTGTTTTCCTTGGTGTGCAGAACAGCATCGTTTATTCTCATGCCTTTTCGACTATCTCTAGTGTCATTCCGACTTTCTGCAAGCGAGGAGATGTCATTGTCGCTGATAAGCTGGTCAATTATTCGATTCGCAAAGGACTAGAGGCTTCCCGAAGCAACATTAGATGGTACGAACACAATGATATGGAAGACCTGGAGCGAGTTATGAAGAAAGTGGCCGAAGAGCAAGCAAAAAAGAAGATTCTAACCAGGAGATTTATTGTGACCGAAGGTCTCTTTGAGATGATTGGCGATTGTGCTAATCTCCCTAAGCTTGTAAGCAGTCCCTATTGATAAGGGCGTCGTTTTGGTTGCGTCCCTCAGCTGACGAATCCGGAATTTCTAGGTGGAATTAAAGGAAAAGTACAAGTTCCGCATTGCCCTTGACGAGACATGGTCATTTGGGGTGCTCGGTCGCAACGGAAAAGGGCTCACAGAGGCCCAGAATGTGGATTCCGAAGCTGTGGATATGATTATTGGATCTCTAGCAGGACCTCTGTGTGCTCAAGGCGGATTCTGCGCTGGCTCAAATGACGTCGTAAGACATCAGCGTATCAATGCTGCATCGTACACCTACTCAGCCGCTTTGCCTGCCATGGCTGCCGTTACTGCTTCCGAGACTCTACAAATGTTGACCTGCAACCCTGACATTCTGCTCCAATGCCGAGAAAACATCCGGGCGATGAGAGCACAACTCGATCCGCGAAGCGACTGGATTCAGTGCACAAGTGATCCTGAAAACCCTGTTATGCTGCTAGTTTTCAAACCTGAGGTAGTCTCGTCAAGGCGACTCAGCAATGAAGACCAAGAGCGACTATTCCTTGACATTACGGATGAGGTAAGTTTCTAACGATGTCATTATTGAAGTTCTCCCACTTACAGATATATAGTGCCTTGCTAATGGAGTGCTCGTCACGCGGCTGAAAAGCCAGCCGATGATTGGCAGCATCGGAACCAAGGACATAAACATCAAGCCCGCCCTCAAGATTTGTATCACGTCTGGTTTGTCCAAGAAGGAGATCGAGAAGGCTGGTGTGACGATTCGACACGCCATCACTAAGATCATGACTCGGAAGCCAAATAGGCAATCGTCACTGGTTGCTTAGGAATCATTCAGCTTCTCATGATCTTATTCGTTATCCCACATTGCTTTCGATGCGGCACGACACGAAGATGCTTGCCGTCCATGTATAATGCCTATTAGACTACCATGATAATGCGGACGGGTTCTAGAGGCTGTACAAGTTGCGCTGTTCATGGTTGTATACAAGACAGAAGTGGCATATCGCCCAGATCAGATTATAGACACAAATATTAATCGCTAATTCGCTCTAAGAGTGCCCATACACCATTATGTGTTCTGCAGAGATCTCGCAGTGGACTGTTTGTTTTTTTCGTTTTTTTCGGGCTTCACCATAGAGGTACTTTGTTTGCCCTGTCGACCTCAATGGAGCTTATTCACTTAACGCGACCTTCCATTGTCCTAAGGTACCTACCTGCTCACTGGTCTGTGCCTTCCTGCCATTATTGGGATTATTGGGGGCAAGCGTGAGACATGTTCATGCCTCGTCGCTTCCCATCCCAATTTGAAGATATGCATGGGCCGTATACACCGTAGCGTTCTTGCCCTGTGTTCTTGCCCTGTATTCGTAGTTGGTGCTCGCGACGAACCTGAAGCAGCACATGCCCTCAACATTTTCCCACAACTCGTCATTTCCATTCTTTAGAGCAATTCCACACACTCCTTCAACCAACAATTCCATCTGCCAATGAATACCTAGGTACCTTATGGGTAGTCGGAATCAAGTGGTCTAGTTCTCGTTCACTTCATTGAAGGTCATATGAGATATCTTGAAAACAAGACAGCCTCAGCACCAACGTCAACACCAACGTCAACGTCAACATCGACATCGACATCGACATCGACATCGAGCTTGACATTGTCATCCCTTCCACTTCGGATAAAGCAAGATAGTAAGTAGCTATTTCTTAAGTCTTCACTTCCTTGGGTTTGGTCAATGGTGTCCTCAATGCTTCCCTCCCTTATTGCGATCTTTGATCTTATTTCCCTGTACAACGCCATCATTCCTTCACCACAATCCCTTGAGACTAGCCAGGAACGCGCGTCTCACCGTCTATTGTTTCTTCCCCCTTCTCGACGCCCCGGGCAACTCTCGCCACAGGAAGTTCGACGTCGTTGGTACCATTTCTTGTGTTGAACCTCAGCCCTCGAGTCTAGAACTTCAATATTGTTCCTTGGTATACTTTTTACCTTCACATTTCACCCGCACTCCTTTGTCTATTCTTGTTTCCCTTGAAACCCTTGTAACTAACTGATGACACCTATTGACGGCCTTTGCTAGTCTATTTCCCGCATTCATGTCCCTTTTTGTTTCTATTCTCGTCACTCACTCTCCCAGTCGTTCATTTGTTCATTTGAGTAAATCGTTGTCTCGCTAACAACTCAGGCCGTTCATTACTTGTCTCCTTCGATTCCGCAGTTTTCTAATCCTGACGTACTCGTCGTCATTTGACGTCCGGACACAATGAGACTTATAACAGTTTCTCTTACTCTCCTGTCCCTCCTTCACCTGTCGGCTGGGCAGCTACGTAAGTTAATACTCAAATACATAGCTTCTCTGTAAAATCCCAGCTAACGTGGCATTAGATCATCATCATGCCCATCAGCATAGGGCTCACAGGGACCCCATGCCAAAGAGGGACAAGATTACTGTGACTGATACTGCGCGCAGCACAGCCACTGAAGTCCCCGAAGTCGTGGTCTATGTAGACCAACATAACAAGCCAATTCGTACTGTCACCGAGACAGTTGTCTACGTCCCTGCGTCTGTAGAGACCCAGAAGGCACCGGTTCCCCAGACCACGACAACAACGGTCATCGCTCCCGCTGTATCTTCCGAGGATGTGCTGATTGAGCATTCCACATCTACTCCGTCCTCGTCATCCTCGTCAACTGTACAGCACGTCTCAACTTTTGAGCCGATCCCATCTCCGCTCCCATCTAAGTCGTCGCGGACTAGTTCATACCCTTCAGCGTCCTCTGTGCCATCTCCCCCACCGTCTCCCCCGGCTTCCGGCGGCGGCACCCTCCATGGCGTCACTTACTCTCCCTACAAGGGTGCTGGAGGCTGCAAGTCTGCGGCCGACGTTGAGAAGGACTTCGCGCTAGTCGCTAAGGATTACGGAGTCATCCGTTTGTACGGTGTCGATTGTGACCAGGTAGCAACGGCATATGCGGCAGCCAAGAAGCGCGGCAACAAACTCTTCTTAGGTATCTTTGATATCAACTCTGTTGAGCAGGCAGTCTCTACTATGGCTGCCGGAATAAACCACGACTGGAGCATTGTTGACACTGTCTCGGTTGGCAATGAACTGGTCAACAACGGTGGAGCTACAGTGAGTCAGTCGCTTGCCGCATTAAGCCAAGCTCGCACTGCGCTTAGGGCTGCTGGGTACCGAGGTCCTGTCGTTATTGTGGATACGTTCGTCGCTATACTCGCCCATCCCGAGCTCTGCGACCAGTCGGACTACTGCGCCGCTAATATCCACCCCTTCTTCGACGCGAACACGGGTGCTCATCAAGCAGGCTCGTTTGTGACATCTATGGTCAGTAAGATTCGCAGCAAGTTGGCTGATAAGAGCAAACGTATTGTGGTTACAGAGACGGGCTGGCCCTGGCAGGGTGAGTCGAATGGTGCCGCTGTGCCTGGCATGGACCAGCAGACTGCCGCGCTGTCGTCCATCAAGAGCGCCTATACAGATAACGCGAGCGATGTTATTCTTTTTACGGCCTTCAACGACATGTGGAAGAAGCCCGAGGCGTCTACGTTCATGGCAGAGCAATTCTGGGGTATGGGAGGACGATATTCGCCGGTTGATCAATAGAATGCAACCGCTGGAGTTGGTGGATCATGGAATGGATCGATAACGAACACGAGTTAATGAGGTTAGGAATATGCATGGAAAATGGCAAAAGATTGGCTGGAAGATGATTATTGCGATGACGCCATGATGAAAGGGCACCAAGTAGCTGGCTAAAGGGAGCACCTGGCTGGAGATGTGATGTGTGCGACTTTGATCGGTAGCTTTCCCATTCTCTGTGAATCAATTTCGACTCTGTATTTTCTCACATCACGATGAATGAGGGTTTGTGTCGCACTTCGTCTTGTAGTTGGTAACCAAAACCGATACAATTAACAAGTTACTAACCTTCGAATCCTGCTCGTGTCGTTATGTTTAGCCCTCTAATCGATTCTTTTGATGTTCTATTCTGTTTCATTCATCGAAAAATGAGGCGTCCTGGATTTTTACGATTTATTTCGCGGTCTTGGAGGCTGGTTGAGCGTTGAATTGCAGCTCTCGGCTAAATATCGGATCAGACCCCCGGACTTCCAGAGCAAATTTTAGGGAAGGGATAGGCAGGTCATAAAACTACTATCACGGCGTTTTAGACTGAAGATTTGAAGGGAATGCTTGAAAGAGAGGATAATATGATTCTTATGATATTATCTTGAGATAATAGCTATCTAAAGCCTTTATTAAACGCCCATTCTTTAGAACGAAAATGCCGTCCACGGACAATCCAGTCGATACTTCCTTCTCATCGCTTCCAAAGACTCCTCGCTTAGCCGACTCTATTCCTTCTTAGAGTCCGCAGGCTTCCGCGCCTCGACTACTCTTTTTTGGTCGGCAGAAGAGAAAAGAGTTGTGCCCTGTTGCAGGGATTTGATGAGCATAGGAACAGCGTCGCCTTTGAAATCGTCGGCGCTACGGATCTTGTCTAGATCTTCCGCGAATTCCTTGGTGCTTTGCTGGAGATAATAGGAAGTAAATTCTTGCGATATGGCGTCCTCGTTTGACATGTTTGCTTCGGTCCTTTATTTTTTTTTTCTTTTGCTCTCTTGTATGGTGTTGGACCTCAATGGTGACCGTTAAGTGCGACGATGATTGGTGTGAAGTTGGTAGTTATGTTGTAACCCCCAAAAGTAGTTGAAAGTAGTTGAATCGCCCATCAATTTTACAGCAGTTTTTAAGTCCCCACAACGCACTTACACACTTACACTTAACACTTCAACTAAACTCTCCAGACCAACTAATTCGCGGTCATTGCGGTAGAGAATTACCGCAACAAGCGAAAAGCAGTAACCCTGCTGCAAAATCGGATTATTAGGTAGTTCAATTTCGGATTCAATTATGTGAGTTGCCTGAAGTTACGTACCTGGTCTCCAGGAGTAAATATAGGTAGCTTCAGCTTCCCCGCCTTGCTTGTGTTTCAAAGGAATACCTCTTGTCAGCCACATTACGTCAACGGCATCCTCCTAGATACATCGCTGCGTGGCCACTTCAAATTCATGAGTCCCTGCTACGTGTATTTGCCAAGTAACGTGGTATTGGGTATTTCATTTCTATTTATCTTTCTTAAGCCTCTTTCTGTACGGAGGGACTTAAACACACGGAAGGAGTTCAACATACGTTATCATCTTGCAACCTCCATAACACCAAAATGGCACCACACGAAGGTCTAATACATCCAAAGGAGTACGACTGGAGGGACAGCAACGTTGAAAATATCGGGACAGAGCTTGACCACAAGGTCAAGTACAACTCAGCAGCCACGGAGCCTGCTTGGCAAGAAGTTGGCCAAGCACCTGGCCTTCATATCTGGCGAATAGAGGATTTCGAAGTCGTCTCCTGGCCAAAGGAGAGATATGGCGACTTTTACGAGGGAGATAGCTACATCGTATTACACTCCTACAAGGTAGGAAGCAAATATGGGGAGGACAAGCTGGCCCACGATATCTTCTTCTGGCTTGGAAGTAAGACGTCACAGGATGAGGCTGGAACGGCCGCTTACAAGACAGTCGAACTCGATGAGTTTTTGCACGGTGTAGCTACGCAGCACCGGGAGCTACAAAAGGAGCCCTCCGATGATTTTGTAGCTTTATTCCCTCGCATCCGCATTCTGTCTGGCGGTGTCCGCTCTGGCTTCACGCACGTCGAGACCGAAGAGGAACCCAAGGAGACCCTCATGTTACTCAGGATCTTCAAGCACCCATCCGTCAAACGGGCTGATTCGATCATGGTCTACGAGGTCGAACCTACGTGGCAGAGTCTTGATGAAAACGACGTCTTTGTATTGGAGCGCAATGATAAAATTTGGGTCTGGCAGGGGAAAAACTGTAGCCCCATGGAGAAGGCCAAGGCTGCCCAGGTTGTTCACGATATGACAATCGCGAAACATATTGATGTCGAGGTACTGTCACAGACGGAGTCAAGATCGCGAACTATTGTTACCATGCTAGGTGGTGAGGATGCTGAAGGCCCATTCACGGCCCCACGACCCATTACTTCGTCTAAGAGTGAAAGCACTAGCCGCCGCCCTCGCAAGCTTTTCCGCCTGTCAGATGCGTCTGGCCAGCTAAGGTTCGATTTAGTGAAGGAAGGCGGCGCGATAGATAGTTCGGACCTAGACAGCAGGGATGTCTTCCTGCTTGACACTGGCTCAACTATCTGGGTCTGGCAAGGTTCAGGGGCAAGCAAGGCGGAAAAGACGATGTGGATTAAAGTGGCCGAATTATACATCCGACGAGTTGGAGAGGAATCTGACGACGGTAGAGCATATCTGAGTCCAATTTCCAAGGTAGTCGAGGGTAGTGAAAGCCCAGCGTTTGCTAAAGCTCTCAAGACTTGGTAACAGGCATTTTAAATCATACTGTATAGGTGCCAGCTTCTATTCTTTATTTTCTCATCGTTGGTTTTAAATGCGGCGGTACATCCCTTGGTTATCTAGGTGAACCCAGCGATAGAGGGCTCACTGAGACCCGCTAGACGGTCAATTTAAAATGAAGTTACGGGTTGCGATATCATTTAAATCGGCATGGAGGTAACCGTCCTCACTTTTTGTAGCTATAAATCTGAAGAGTCGAAACTCCAAAGACAACCGGCTCAAGAGCTAAGATCTTACCAAAATAAGGAAATTATCAACTCCCGGAGTTGGGGTGGCTCCTCCTTTCCTCCCCTTTTCTCAAATCATTGATAGCATCGCTGCTCGTACCCAGTCAGTCTTTACACGCCAGACTTCGGAATTTGCGTTAGGTTAGGTAGGTATTTTGTTAACGCCCCAGTATAGTAGAACAGTGACAAACAACATCATCATGAAGCTCGTGACGTCGAATCAAACAACTCAATACCCTCTCACGAAGAGCGCCATTCACCGTAGCCAGACAGAGATCAAAACCGCCAGCAACAAACTCACGGCAAGCGCACCGCTTCTTCCAGTCCACCCCTCTCTTTCTCCCCCTACTGCGAGCTTCCTCGCGCTACTTTGGCCCTCATCCCCGGGTGAAGTCGCTGAGCCAGCTTCACTGGTCGCAGCTGGTGTTGCACTTTCACTTCCACTCTGGCTCTCCGTCCCCGCGGCGCTACCGACGCTAGAGAACCCCGGGTCCAACAACCCCGTAGCCTGGGAGGGATAGTACGTGTATGTTCGGCTCCCGCTCGAATCAACGCTCGTAAGCGGCGGCTCATCGAGCGTGAGCACACCCCACAATCGCGCAATATCGCTTCCCGTCAGCGTGAAGGGCGCAGTGGACTCCAGGGTTGGGCCCGTCGTGGGCCCGATTGCGACGGCGCCTAGGGAGATGGTGCCGTGGCATGTTGCTGCTGTTGTGCCGGAAAGCTGGCAAGCGGATGTTGCAGAGCTATTGGTTGGTTAGGGTGCGGGTTACTGGATAGGGGATTGAAGAAGTATGGTATAAGGGAGAAGTGGAGGGGATGGAGCGAGAGCAAAACTCACATCGTAGACTCGACGGTACGTTCGAAGTGCATAGTAGAAGGGCCCTCGGCAAAGGTAAATGGGAGTAGAGTGCCGCCGCCGATTTGGCAGCCGTGTGTCACTGACGCGCAAAAGATCGTGTACGTGGTCTCAACATCGTTCTGGATAATTCCCCGTAAGGGTTAGATTTAGGTAAGTAAGCCGAGCCGTGTGGATAGGAGTGAGTATATGGGTACAAGCAGTTTTTAGTAGATGGTATATGACATACACTGGAGACGACACTGCCGCGTAAGAAGGACCATTGCGTCGCATTGTAGCCCGGGAGGAAAATGGGAATGGTAGTCAGGTTGAGGTCCTGGGCTTGAATGAACCGCGTGAAGACGCATATAAATAGCATTTGTGATAGTGCGTGTTGCATACGAGAAAGGCTGGCTTGTATGGCGGCCATGATAGATTCAATTCCGGGTTGCCAAGGTCCTTTCCCGCCTATTCACACGTACCGGGCCGCGTCTACTAGGGAAACGATAAGACAGCACACTGTCGTGATAACTAGGTAGGTATCTTAGAAGCAGTGAAGTGAAGTATTTCGGCCACCCGAAGTCAAGGCGGAGGACATATTGACATGTATGTAGCTAGTGTTTGACTTTGTACTTAGGTGTGTATGAGCTTCAGATAGAGAGCGATTCGACTCTTGCCCATGCAGCAGCCATGATAGGCTTATCAACAAGATCGACATCGTCACCAGCCTGTGATATGATAACCGGTTTTTTGCCTGTGACACCGTTGGAACGGCAATGTAGTATCCTCCTATCATCGTGCAACTGAGGTTACATTCACTTATAGATTTGGAAATACAGATTCGATGTGATGCAATCAATTGGTATTCATGTTCTTTATCGAATGCTCATTGGGTGCTTGCCCGTCTATGTTTATATCTCTAATACAACCATAGATCTAAAATGCTCTTCTCTAAAATAACCATAGAGATCGAACCAGTCTATCCAACTTGTTCAGGTCTTGTCGACCTGAGGGTATATATCGATGAACCCATGTAAAATGACCAACGAAAAAAAAAACAATTAAATCCACCTCATCATATCCGATGAATCCAAACATGAAAAGTCATCGTAGACTCCTCGTAAAAATGATACCGCCAGGGGTACTCAATGCCAATTGATGAACTGACTCTTCCGTCGTGATGTCAACGCCAACTTGAACAAACATCATAACAGTTGTCGTTAGCTCGACCAAAGCGAGCCTGGTTGTATGATAAAACACAATAGCGATCGCGACCTATAAAGCACGACCTCGTCATCCTCACAACTCGTACGTAACATTTTAATCAGAGGGAGGCGTCGACAGGACACCCTCGGCCTTCTCGTGCATACTGACGGTAGCTTCCTCGTCCGAAAGGCTGAATCCATACTCGCGAGCCTTCTGCTGGACCTCAGCCTCGGTAAGGCGAGGCAGCTCCTTGGCAGCCTTGACATAGCTAATCTTCTCGGCGTAACCCTTGGCGAAGATAACATCAATTTCTTCTAGGGTACGACCAGCAGTCTCGGGATACAGGAAGTAAATGACGGGGAAGAAGATAGCGTTAAGACCTGCGAAGAAGAGGTAGGTGCCCCAACCACTCTGGCCCGTGTTGCTTAGCAGTACGGGGGTGATCATAACGATGAAGAAGTTCCACAGCCAGTTGGACACGGTGGAAGTTGCGTTTGCCTTAGCACGTGTCTTTAGGGGGTTGATCTCGGCTGGGTATAGCCACGGCAGAGGAAGCCAAGTTGCGCCAAAGAAAGCGATGTAAGTCTAATACAAGTTAGTTATTTGCGCGCGTTGATGATAGCAAGAATAAGACGGTAAGGGGAATTAACTTACGAAAAGACCAACAGCAGCTCCCTTAGCCGCCTCCTCGGTTCCCGGAATCAGGGCGCCGAATGTAAGAACCATAGACAGGCACTGTCCGACAGTGCCGATCAAATACAGCTTCCTTCGTCCAATTCTCTCGACAGCAAACCATGACGTTGTGGCGAAGATAGAGTAGACAATCATGTTCACACCACCTAGCAACAGAGCCAAGTTATGCGAGGTGCCAATCGAGGTCTGGAACAGAATGGGGAAGTAGTAAATGACGGCATTGCAACCACTCAGCTGCTGCATCATCTGCGAACTGGCACCCAATACCAAGCGTCGGAAATGCTGTGTCGGGCCACCGGTGAACAAATCCGACATAGGGGTAACACCACCAGCGTGGCCGGAGGCTCGAATGGCGTCGGTGATAACAGCCATCTGGGTCTGCACGTCCGGGTCGTCACGGCGTTCTCCATGAAGGGCTGCCAGGACAGTGGCCGCCTCCTCGACGCGGTCCTTGGTCAAGAGCCATCTAGGAGATTCCGGTAGCTGGGTCATGAGGCCGATGACGACGAGGGCGAACACACACTGGAAAGCAATGGGGAAGCGCCATACGAAGGGGTGAGGTCCGTATGTGCATCCATAGTCAATCCAGTAAGCAATCAAAGTTCCGATGGCGACGTTACCGCCTTCGATGCAGATGAGCTTGCCGCGGTTGTGCGAGTGGGAGCATCTGTAAGTCGGATGTTAGTGGAACAAGCAATGAACATAAGGGTTGGAATGAATACATACTCTGCTTGATAAGTCGGAACCGTCGACGTATTGATACCATTCCCTATACCAGTGATACATCTTCCGATGATGAACTGCGCCGTAGCACCTCCGCCTGAACCATTAGGCATAGCAGTAATCTGAATGATAACACCGATAATCATGACAGTAGCACCGAGGAAGATTGACTTGCGGCGACCGAGGTGATCACCGAAACTGAGAATGAAGCAGGCACCGAGGAAGCATCCGACTGCGTAGATAGATACCACGAAACCTTCATACGTGCTGTCGCCCTTGACCTCGGGGAAGTCAGATGTGAAGGCCGGTGCCGAGATGATACCGGACATGACGCCCTGATCATAGCCGAACAACAAGAAGTCCGTCGTCGCTACGGCCGTGATCATCTTCTGTAGCCTCGAGCCAGACGTGCCCCAAAACGTGGGCGCGCCATTGGCGTTGTCTTTGTGCCCCATGTTGTCGTAGGCCAGCTATCAAACGCTCAACTCTGGAGGAAGCTTAGAAACCCTAAAGAGATGGGGATTGAGGGGAAGAAGGGGTAGAGGAAGAGGGTAAAGATGTGGGAGAGATAGGGAAATAGGGAAATAGAACTTGGTCCAGGCTGATGAGGGATGAATCAGGGTCCAGGTCCACAGACTCCGTATATATACCCTTATGCTTCGTTACGACCTTGTGCTTACATGTTTTCATACTTCGCCTACGTATTTCCAGATAATCATAAAATAGGGTCCTCTTCCCACTTTCCCACACTTTCCCACACTATCTCGTCAACATGTTCACGCTTTTCACCTTGCGGGTGGATGCCACCGAGCAAGGACCGAGTGAATATCGTCATAACGCCTGAGTCGTTTCCCGGTCGTTTCCTCTTTAAACCCATAAAAATCCTAAAATTGGTGTCCACACCCCGTCCACAACCGTGGAGTCGCGCGGTGCCCCAACATAGCGCTGAATTACGTTAGTGAGGCAAGGAAGGTCACGATAATGTGAGATAATGTGAGATGTGACATCTGTGATTGATAGCCGGCTAAGACTCTAGTGCAATGTAGTGTGTAATGTGAGATGCGAGGTAGATGGCAAAATTCTTTTTTTTTCTCACAATTTTTTTTATTTTCATTTTTTTATTATGGACTGGATCCTGAAGATCTTCATCCGCTCTTTCGTCATCGATATCCACATCCGGCCCACCCTGCCCAGAAAGTTTGAGTCATTACTGGAGCCGATATGAAGCTAAAGGCCGTGGCGGCAACGGGGGACGATAACAGTAGCGTCGTCTGTCGCCTACCAACCCGCCAACCCGTCACGGGCGGAGGCCGATCTGAAGCCCATTCGGCGGGCGGGAAACAAACAGCCGCATCACAAGCGGCCGAGAGCTAGAGCCAAGCAAATTTCGTCGGAGACATGTCCTTACCTAGTACTTGGCTTCCTGTTTCAAAGGCTGCATGAACCAGTCCTGTTCACCCAACCCGTATTTCGCCATCTCTTCGGTCCCTGAGCGGTGAGGTTGAATGTCGATCTTGGGAAGCGAGCCAAGTAAGAAGACAGCCAACGGAATAGAGGGGGTTGTAATAACTCGCATTGTTCCGTACTTCCGAAGAAACAGCTGAGAAATCCATTTTTTTGAAGGCTCAAGTAAAATTTATAACCGCTGTGTAACTTTCTTTCATATGATAGATGAATACCATGGGCGGCATGCATGGCATAACTTTTATACAGACGAATCAATGCGCGCACCCGTGCGGCACCTCTTATCTACGTAGTAGAGCGAGTAAGCTTAAAATGCATGTAACCTTCCTACATTAACCAAGATCAACAAAGGAGGCTCACATCTGTCACTTTAATTGGGTAATTCTGCTGAAGATTTTTTCCCCCCTACCTTTTCATGCACCAGCAGAAGAGCGTTTGACGAGAGGGTCTAACAGTACGGTACATATTTCATAAAACATAAAAGAGGAGAGAGAAGGCAAGATTCAGCCAAATCATTACAAATAGAAAGGTAGCCTTTAACTATTAACTTAATATTGACCCAAGCGATTAAATTGAATTATTTTAGAAGATGAGGCATAATATCTTTGTAAAGTACCTAAGCATGCGGCAGTTTCTAGAGTCTTTAGCAGAAGAGAACCAGAATAAATGGGGCTACCTGCCAGTGCACCAATGAAGAGAATCTAATTTCAGTGAAGCAGTTCGTAATGATAATGAAGTATGGACGAAGGAATTTTGGTGGTGGGTTGACAAGTGGCTCATGTATTTGGACGCTATTCTGAGAAGAGACATTTCGCTGTTTCTGACACTCGACTTTACTACAGTACGAACATTATCACAACCACACAAGATCTATGCATATGACCTTTAGACATTGGTCGTGGTAAATGTGTCGGGAAAACCTTCATTATTGAACACCATCTCATTTCCATTTCAGAGACAGAAAAGAAAAGCCTGCAGATATTTATGCCCGTGACTCTAGAAAGAAAGATGAAAAAAAATACCATATGCCATGCCGCCATCTTGTTAATCAATCAATACACAGCACCCCAAACTAAACTTTGTTGATATTACCCTAGTACAGTCCCCAATTCCAAATTGGTTGAGTAACCAGGAGCATTATACCCTTTATGGTACAGGTGACTATTCCGACCACCCTTAAACAAATCGGAACTTCTTAGAATCATCACTACTGTCTGTTGATTGCGTAGAAGCGGCAGTCGCGGTCTTGGTCATGGATGCCAAACCGGCACCTGAGTATCCTGGCATACCCGTACCTGTCTGTGTGCGATTCCTAGTGTCGTTGATATCCTGGCCGACTGGCTGGGCCAAGGGAATTGGGAGTGACTTTAGACTGTCTGTCAACGAGGGCCCGAGCTGCTTGCCTCCTACAGCTGGTCCAACAATGAGGGCGAGGAAGACGACAAGCATGACGAAGTACAGGATGGCGTATCGAATAACACGTCTCCTTCTCAGTTTGGATTGTTTCATAGAATAGATGGGCGGGCGGATTTGGCGACTACACAGATATATGTTAGCAATCATATAGAAGGCAGTAATGTAAAAGGACAATGGACATACCTTGGTCGAAGCCAGAAAAGCATCATTGAGTGCAAAGTGTCAACCTTGGGGATAAGAATGACAGGCAGCATCATGAAGAGAAGGAAGTGACCCAAGATAAAATCGGCGCCGAACATGCTCAGCTCCGTGATCTTGCAAAGGAATTCACGTGCCGGCTGGGAAATCGAGTGCCAACCCATAGAATACCACTTGCCCGTCCAGAACGCGATGTTGGACTGGTCCGTCTTGAACTCACGAGTGAGTGCGAGCGAGATAATGAGCTTCAAGATAAATCGCTGCGCTGCTATAGCAGCAATCATACCCAAAAGCGTCTTCGTGAAATCGAAGCCTTCGAGGAAGAACATGACCTCGAAAAGCACAAGGAGCATGACGACAGCGACACCGTGAGCGATTGCTGCCAAGACACTACCGAACTTTTTGCAGCACATGCTAAGTAACGGACCCATACAGCAGGCCATGCCAAAGAGACCAGCAAGTACGCCGGCGTTGATACCAATGGGCGCGAACGCCACGATAGCAACACGGATAAGTGCTGCGGTTGGCTTGGCATCAGGATCGTGGGCCGCGACACCGGTTTGTGCGTTAATGAAGAGATACGGGATCAGTGTGACGACTACAAGAAGGAGCGGAGCGATGATCTCGCCAAAGAGAAGGTTGGTGATCGCGGCACGGGGCACATCCGCAGACAGCTTGCCGGACGGATCACCTAGGACCTTGCGCTTGTAACCGGTAATCCTTGTACGGGAAAGGCGACAGAAAGAGATCCACGACGATGCATGGCTAAGTGAGTTGCCACGAGAGAGCCAGCGGAGGTAATCGCGGTAGTCGATGAAGAAATCATTCCACGCGAACTGGTGAGGGTTATAAAGGAATGGCGAAATAACCAGAGCAAGAAGTGAGACCCAGAAGTACACCAACGCAGCCTGCCAAACCGTCAAGGTCGCGAAGAGTAGCATCATTAGTAGACGTGCACCAAAATAGATGGATGGACCGGCGAAACGCGAGTATAGCACACCGAAGGGGATGCGAGCAGTAGCGAAGCCACGGCCTGTTCCAATGTAACGAGCACCGCCGAAGGACAAGTCTTGCGTGACCGAGTTGGCGTAGATCTGGCAAACGAAGACTTCGAAGAAGGGCGAGAAAGAACAGAACTGCTTGGCTAAACGGGTTGCAGCGCGTAGAATGCCACGTTCCGTAAGTTCCTGTACAATCAAAGGTACGAAAGCCAGGAAGAACACAACGAAGATGGAAATGACGCAGATGTAGATCCAATCCATGAGGGCGTCTGTGTTTGCACATCCCGTGGGGAACAGGGGATCGGTAATGGGGACATTTCGGTTGTAGTCGCAAGGAATCGTCTGGTTTCGAAGCGCGCCAATGTTGATCAAAACAATCATGAACATCTCGACAGACAACATGATGAAGATATTGTTCAAGTGGAAACCAGGGTGAGCATAGTAGAACGATAGGAAACGGTCAAGGGGAAGCTGGGTGCCGAGGTAGTAGTATTCTCGAGAGAGCATCTGTTCACCCATACCGGTACCAATCTTGGTGGTGAAGTTGAGAATGGATCCAAAACCAAGATCACGACCCTTACCACACTGGTAGTATTCGCAGTGCTTGATACGGCCACCACGGAGGAGAGCATTCATACCAGCGTAGATATCTTCGTTCAGGTGCAGACCCTTCTGAGCTTTCGAAACACCACCGCGAGTGGTCATGAAAATGCCGTTGAGGAAATCGGGGTGACCGTAGTGAAGTTTGCCACCAATCTGAGACAGAGTTCGCGCAAAAAGTGTACCGAATGTTTGTTCCTTACCAGCGGCAACATCACCAAGGACACCAATGTTCTCGGAGAAAATGTACTCACGAGCACCTAAGATGGCAACGGGAGCTGGACTTTCGTTCTTTACGCCAGGAGTGTATGGTGAGACGTTTTCAACCTTCATCTCCTCAAATTCAGCCAGGACGGATCGAATTTTCAAGCATTCTTCTAGATAGTTGTCTTGGTTGGCGTCAATAAGTTGGATGTACTCTCCTCGGTAAAAAATGATGGCATGGTTTTGGTTGTCTGATTTACCATCACCAAGTACAGGGTTACCAGAAAGCTGGATCCGGAACTTAGGTCGTCGCATACCGTTCTCCATGAGTTCAGAGTGTCCATCGATCAAAGCGGAGTAGATGCGTGGCTCTTCACCTTCAGCCAATGGAGGCTCTTCATCAAGGTAAGCAATCTGCAAGTCGGGGTACGCTCTGAGAAGGAATTCGGCGTTCTCCATCTCCTCTTTCTTGAATTTGGCGTAACGCTGCATTGAGACAACCAGTTTGAACTTGCGTCGAGCCATTCTTTCCAGCTCACGCTCGAGCTTCTCGGAGTTGCCACCGAACATTTGAACAACTTCGGGGTTCTCGACACGGTACAGCAACTTAATGGCGCGGCTATAGTTCATGAAACCTGAGATAGTACGGTAGAGAGTCTGCGAGCGAAGAGACGCCCAAATTCGCGTCCGAAGAGTATATTCAGGAGCAGAGGACTTGAAACCAATGCAGTAGAAGGGAAGATCATCAATCTTGCTTTTTGCAGTATCCTTCTCGGACTTTTCCTCATCTCCGTTGAATTGAGAAGTCTCATCAGCAAGAATCTTGGTGTCCTTGACAAAGCAGTCCCACTCATGAGGATGAAGCTGCTTCAGGTACTCCAGTTGAGTGACACGAGAGTAAGGCTCATCTTCACGAATAATTTCTCGAAGAGTAAGGAGGATCTTTTCACCGTAATGAGGAATCATGACAGTGAAGGTGGGCATGTTGTCGACAGGGAGAGGCTCGGGGATAGGCGTGGACAGAGACTGCGCAAAGAAAGAAATACGACGCTCGGCTTCGCTGTGAGTGGGGAAGAACTCTGTCTTGAAAGAGTGGTCTTCCTGAGACACGAAGAACGTCGGCGCACGAAGAGTACGCTTACCCTCCTGCTCAGATGGAACCTGGTGGTATAGGAGTTTCTGAACATGGTCGATGGCCAACAGGTGCTCTCGATACATAGAGATCACAATGGCATTCCAAATCTGCGAGATCAGGACCTTCGGCTTGTACTTGATTTCCATGTCCGTCGTAGCCAGGATCTTCGAGTAAATTCGCTTCGGCAGTCGAGAGTAAATGTTACGCCAAGGGGTCATGATAGACGATCCAAGGTAGAACGACCTAGCGATGGAGAAGACGGCGTTTAGCAGGACATACCACATGAAAGTGTCGAGGAAGAAGAGAATCAAGTCTGTCAAGATCATAAGAATCATGACAACCGTCGGCTGATGTCGACACAGAATGTTTCCAATTTGGGCGTCTCCAAGACAAGAGTCGACGTTCATGATCTGGAGATAACGAATCGGATCACGGATCGAGAGGGTCAAATATTGGTAGGATTCTCCAAATTTGGCACCGAAAACGGCAGTCCACAGGAAGTATGACAGAGCTCTGTCATTGCCCTTAAGATGCGGCCAACTAGCGGTGAATGTTTGACTAGCAACATAGCGGCGAGAATTCTTCGTCAGGTAACTGCCGAAGAGACCACCCAAAGGCATTACGGAGAAGAAGATGAATGTGATCACCGCAATGAAGAACTGGGCAATACCCAAAGCCAAGGCAGGTGTCTGTTCCTGGTAAGCCGGGAAGCCAAATACAAAAACACTGGGGCCGAGGTTGACAATGAATACAACGATCAGGAATAAGAGCCGCTTGGTAAGATGCTGTGCACCTGCCCACCGTCGCGGAACGTATGCCCACTCAGCGCAGGTAGCTATGATCTGAATCAAGGCAGCAATGGAACCTCCAGCACCAACGATCGACCACTGTGTAGATGCAGGCGGTTGGTTGTTGACTTGCTGCTCGTAGGCGCTACCAACCAACAGCGATGGAACGTTGTGGGCAGTGTAGAACCAGAACATAGTCAAATGGATGACCCAAATACGATTGAAATTAACAATCATGTGGAGCCAAGACCGTGTCTCTTTGTAGGTTTTGAAGAAGCACTTCTTCCAGTTTACCTCCTTCAGCTTCAGGTAGCGTTCTGCGGGGGGAACATCGACCAATTTGCTCTTGTCATTAAGAACAATTCGCTCGATACCTTCAGGGTACCAGAAGAGTTGGTTGCAATCATCGTAACCAATAATCTGGTTATGATCGCGTTCCCGGCGGACATATACTCCGTTAGAGATCTCGTATCCTTGGTCCCTACAATACTGGTATAGCGGCGTAATTACGTTGTTTAAGAAGGTACCTTCCTCGACGGGTTCCACAAGATTTTGGCAGGCCGGCGAATTCAGATAGTCATCTGCACATTTGAAGATGAAGCAAAGACACTCAGGCATGAAACGGACCTGGTTTGCTTCACCCCAGCAGAGAAGATACAGGGCGATCTGGCGAACTCGGTCGTGCTGGGACATACGATTCATGCGGGTCTTCCATCGGAATTCTGCCGCCTCCAAACTGTCATCGCCTTCGAGATCCTCAAGAACCTGATCCTCCGGCTGGTCACCCTTCTTACTCTTGGCCTTCTTCTTGGACTTGCGTGCCTTCTTGCCCATGTTCGCAAACCCGACAGCATCATCTAAATCAAGATGAGCTGCGAAGTACCATTTCCGGTAGTTAGCGTTATCACCACCGATATAATCAGCATGAAGGGAGAGCAGAGCTTGGTTTGGCGTCATTCGGGAAGCTCTCGAATCCAGTAGGACCATTAGATGGTCATACATGTTCCGCATGCTGTCTCGCTGGAAACCAAACTTGTTGGTAAGGTCCAGGAAGATGTCCTCGACTTCTTCTTTGGACAAAGGGATTTGCGCGTCGGATGTCCATGCTGGATATGGTTCACGAGACCTTTGAACACCGGGAACATTTCCGTAGTCCATTCCGTAGTTGGGAGTGGAAGCACCAGACGAGCGGTTTCCACCATACGAAACTTGAGAGGACGGCGGTCTGTATCCCCTGCCATGCTCGTTGTAGCCACTATATCTCTCGTCACCACGACCATAGTAGTCCATGTCAGTGGCACGAGCCATGTCGGATCTCATGGTGAAATCGCTGAACGTCTCGGAATCTTCCTCTGAATCGCCTCGACGTCCATTACCATTATATCCACCCTGACCGTAGTGATCATAGTAGCCACCGTTACCGTCGTCGTAGTACTCCCCTTGGTAATTGTCATGGTTATCGTAATAGCCGCCTTCCGCGGCGTAAGGGTTATTGGCATCAGCATTGTAGTAACCACTATATATCTTGTCAATATTTGTCCACTAAACCTCAACGGTTCGGTGCAATGCGCAGACTTACGATTCGTCATAGTAGCCATCGTTTCCGTGATGCTGCTGGCCGTGGGCATCATAGCCATTATTGTCGTAGTAGTGGCCATTCTGTTCATCTTGGTAATACGAATCGTGGTTCTGGCCGTAGCCGTCATTGTTGTTATTGTTGTTGTAGTCGTGATGACCACCTCCTGGATAGCCCGACATTTTGGCAACTCGGGATTAGATGCAAAACAGAGATCTACAGTTGTAGAATGTTAGCACTTCGGGAGACAGCACAACCTGATAATCGCAATTTATAAGATATATGCACAACTTGCAACTTACAGATCAGAGACTCATTAGGTACTTTGTCGAGGTGACTTTAGTTGCGACTTTGACCAGAGCAAGCGATTGTGAATAGATTGTCGAGATTAATATTATTAACAAACTTGTAATATGCAGTCAAATGTGGCCGGCCACAAATATGAGTTTTCTTTGTGACAGGGTTGGTAGTAAGTCGTGGCTGTAGACTTGGGTTGTTTGTTGACTTAGGAAGGGATTGGTGGTTGCGAATTGTGCTGCGTTGGCCCCTTGCGCGGGATGGCGCAGGTGTCAGAAGTCGAAAATGCAGGAGTGAATGTTGACTTTCCAAGGCTCCTGACGACGCGATCGGTGGGCACTAATTATAGAGCTCAAGTAGTGCAACAATTAGCGCGGGAAGGCCCTGACAGATCGGGTGGTTCAAAGGACCAAATGACGCGTTTGATTGGCGAATCTAACAAATTCCACCGCCAAATTCTTTCCTTTTCGTTGCGCAGGTAAGTCGGTCAATTCCGAAGCCTCGAAGCCTCGACGCCTCGTTGGTAATATGCAGTTTTCTTCTACTTCGAACGATTGACAATGGATTGTGATGAATCCAGTTAGACGAGCGAAAGAGGTCAAGTACTGTTGCTATCCTTAAAGTTTGGGTTTTCGCGGACCGTTAAAACGAGCGTGCGTTGAACGATTGAGCGGACGGGAGCGAAACACAAAAAGGGGCAGCCAAGTTGTACCTGGAAGTAACGAAAGAACGCTGCTCTCTGTGGAACAAACTCTTTCTCGGGTTTCTTTCCTCTTTTTTACCTTCAAATCCTCACGCTTTCCCCAGACGTTTTCCACGTTCCAGAGAGACGAAGCGACGAGATGGTACAAAAAAGAATAGAAGAAAGAGAGTGAGGGAAAAGGAGAATTAAAAGTCAATGTGTGAAAAGCGAGTGTAAAACAAGTTTTGTCAAGGGCATGGAGGGGGGAAAAGGGATTGGGACATGGAACTTGGGATCGAGAATCAAGAAAAAATGCCAGAAAGGAGAAAAGAACCAGGGGGATCGGGCAAAGCTTAGCCCAGCCCAGTCAGCGGTACCCGTAGTTAGTATCGCCCCTTATGCCGGGGTATGCTACAGTACCCAACCTACAGTATACATGTCGCTAAGGGGATATGTATACAGTGCGAAAGACTATTACTGTGGAGGTAGAACCTACATATACTGTGGCGCCTTCCCTTCATCACCGGCGTATCCGACGACAAGCAAGAGAAGTAACGTATAAACGCCACTTCGGTTACATAATAAAAGTCATTGTTTTCACAGTGCATAGAACAGACAACATGGATGTTGATCGAAATTGAAACAGGTACGTTTGGTAGTGTCCATGTACAATACATACGTATGTAGGTAAGTACCTCACACATAACAGTGCAGGATACATACATGTAGGTAGCAGAAGAATGGATGTGGCTGTGTCCGGGAGTCGTTACCTGAAGGCGAGGAGTGGACCGATGTGGTCGAGCTCCCTTATTTCGATTGGTAAGGTATCACGCTATCAATCGCAAATAGAGAATTGCTCTGGGCGCTATTAGAGAGGGACATTGGGAGGGAGTAGGGCTGGTGGGGTTAGCAATTGCCAAAACAAGCCGTCTTTGATTCATCAGTCGTAGGTGTGGGCCCCTATTGGCCAACAATGGCCCGTCGGACAGGGATAGTGAGAAGTGGATTCGTTCCGACCTCTTCGTCATGATGCTAGGTACGGAGGTACAGTATTAATGGAACTGTGACTTTAGGCCAGCACTGAGGACGGCGATATGATACACACCTACACGTGTATGTATTTCTAATAGCGAACCTTTGAAGAAAGAAACCGTAGTAAACTTAGAAATGCATGTATTTTTACCTTTTGATGTATGAGCTGCCGAGTTTCTCGACAGAATCTTAATTGCGTACTCCTGCACACATTAAGGTCAAAATGTCAGTTGTCATCTGGAGTTGTCATCTGATGTTATTTGATACTAATTCCGCATGTCCGGTTGTGGGTGTATGTCTAAGTTTACCTCATTTTCTATTTTCTACCTTCTGTATGCTCTACCGATCCGCCCTTTTTTTGCTTCCTTCCCAACGGCTAGCCAACCCTACACAGTATATCCGCCGCTAATGCCACGCTTGCCCTAGAAATAGCATCCGTCTTCCCTCTTCTTTCACGACGGTGCAGTTGGGTCAACCATCTTAGTATCAACCCGAATCGAGCTCACCATACCACAGGCAGTGCTGGTAATCAAACTTTGAAGGACATGGCAAGTCTAACAAAAGAAGCTCAGGTTCATCACAATAGGTACATAGCTACCTTAAGTACGTAGGTAAGCGTGTCAAAGTCCATATAAGTGATTTGTTAGGTGCTTGTTGCATGAACTACACATATATAGGTATGTATTTCAACTTAGGTCAATCGCAATAACTAGTGAGTTGATACTATAATTACTGCTCTCCCTTAACATATGATCACTCAAGGGGAAGGGGGAAAAAAGATCTATATAATTCTCGAGCCAACATCCCAACATCGTGTTTTCCTCGTATTGTCTACTGTATTGACTGGCGCTCCTCGGCAAGCATGTAACCCACCCAAAGCAGCTCAGCCGGTCTTTCGCCACCCGGTCCCCTGCCCAGCAAGTGAGCTACCAAAGCTATATGCCTTGAATACGATCCAAGTTGGTATGGCGAAAAACGGCTAGTCGCTACTACTACTACCTAGTATGCAGGACACGTGCCAACACCGAATTGATGATGTATTTCAGTGACGGGACTCTGATGGTTTAACCAATTTCGGTTGCTCTTTACGCGGTTATCATGGCAGCATGGATGCGCCTCTACTGAAAATCTATACTAGAAGTGTCGGACAAAGTCCTTGCTCCATCCCATTAACTCAAATAGTCTTATTGCCTCAGTAAAGCCCGCGACCGATTGCGGTGGCGTCCAATGAGGGCTCAGAAGATGCACACCACCACTTGACGGCTAGCAGTTAACCAACCCCCCATTGTATGCAGGTACCGGCCGTTATTGCTTCTTATGGCTTTCGATGACGACACTCTCTAATTAGCTACGTGTACATACAGTGCTATACACGTTAGTGTAATTTTACTATCTGCAGGAAGATATGCACGATAAAAATTCATCCACGCGTCTAGTTTACAATGGCTAGGACCTTTAGTTCCTCCCAAGGCAAGCAAGTCGATTTAAGGCTCCTTAGTAGATAAGACCAAGGCTCTGGTATTTTCCCTTTATCCACTTCGCAAGGCTCGCTGGCAATCGGTTTGCTAAACTAGCAGTTCTCGCAAAGAGAACTCCTGCAGATCAGTGAGTCCACTATCTAGAAGAATCGATTAAAAAGTGTGACAAAGGTGTGGAATTTTTTTTTTATCAATTGGAACCCGCTAAGCGAACCAGAACAGCCGGAATCTACCGTTCTTTGAAGTATGAGTTCAGGACACCCCGGCAAAGATTGGAATTCATACCGTACATAGTTATCAACTCATACCGCACGCTTCTCGAATGTCCACACAATCTATTCTAGGCTACTCCTAAGCGTGGGTCTAATCTGAAGATCCGGCGATGGGCGGTAGGATTCAACTTTCAAATTTCAGGGGCTAGGCAGCATCAATACTAACATCCTGATTGGCTGCGCCTCTTAATTCCCCCTTTCATGCTTAAAGCCGTGGATTTCATTATGATAGCGGGCCCAGATTTATCCAAGTACAATGAAGACAAGTCAGGTTGTGAGATCAATGGACTTCGGAGTTGATTTGTATCCGCCGATACACGGTACGTGTTGCCTTCAAGGCTATTAATTCTGGTGTATCTCAGTGGCTTTATAAATTTACATATAGCTGTCACCGGGGAGCAAGAAATACTCTCAGTGGGTGTCGAAATTGGTATATATTCAATCCATATCGGTCTGAGTAGTGGGGGGTCAAACTTAATAACCTCTTCCATCTCATACAGGATACCAGTCATGGCTAAGAATATCCTGTCATTATGCTACCTAGCAGTAATTCATATTGTAGGTTCGTACCTACCATTAGAAGTCTTCATCCGAGCCGTTTCATCTACTTTTGTGTTCATGGGGCAACTCTCGTCAGTCAGCATGCGTAGAATACGGAATACGGAATACGGATGCAACAAAGAATAGGTTAGGTAGTCAGTCAATCAGGATTCAAATGTAGTGACCGTAATGATCTCGAAAGTTGTCTCAGCGGGAGGGAGTTTTACTTATAATTATGAGACATCAGACCCTGCTCATAAGTATCACAATCCTAGTTAGACGCCGTCGTTATGCATAAATGAGAATAGCTAGCATCAGTGTAGAGAGCGCCGTGGCTGGGACTAGCATAGCTGCACCATGCCAGCTTCCGATATTCTTTGATCGGTCCAGATTGAGCATAATCATTGGCGTTTATTAACATTATTATCTAGTAGACTATTATAAGAAAGAGGACGATGTCAAGTCCTTACATCTTCAATGATAATACCAGGCACAAATAGGTCTCGAATTGAGTTTCTGGCTGCAGATTTTAAAAGACTGGAGCTATGTAGGAAGCTGAGGAAGCACGTACCGCGCTGCTATGGTACTATCGATAGGCCCAACCCCGCGTTGCCTGGCAACCAGCACCAGAAGTAATCATAACCTAGCAAACTTCAACTCTCCAAGCTTAATTCCAATAAGTAATTCTTACAATGGAGTAAACCACCAGGACTTGCGTGATAATTGGCAATGCCTCGACATGATGTCTTTAAGGAAGAAGACATCGCAAATATGTTAGAAGGATGGGGGAACAGCAGTGAGGACGAATTCCCAGATGTTGACGTGGTCGTCCGAAAATACCGACACAAAGTGCAGGACAACCAAGACGGGGAAGGCCATGGTAGCGACAAGGTAAATGCTACGACGAAGGGAAAATCCATATCGCAAACGGGACATGACGTAAATAAAGTGCCTGCTGTAAAAGCGACTCCTCTTCGACGGCGGAAACTAGGCCAAAGCCAGACTGTGGATGGGTCCCTTTTGAAGCGATGGGACGATACGACAACCACCAAGGGGAAGGATAGTGTGGCCCCGAAGTCTAGAAGCTCTCGCACACGTGTTGAAAAGACGAGCAACCAGGCGAGCTCCTCTTCCACGAGTGCATCGAAGCTTATGCCAGCGCAAGCTCGGAAAACGAGTTCTACTATTATTCCAGCCAGCAGAAGCACGAACTTATCAACAAACGAGAAGATCGACCATAAGAGGAGCGAGAAGGGGAGGGATGAGAGCAGGAAGACAGCCCAGGTTTCTAAACAGCCAACCAGAAAACCATTGCCTTCGGATGAACCTAGTGAAGAATCAGGCATATCGGACACTCTAGAGTTAAGTGAAGAGGAGGCTTCCGAGTTCATTTCAATGTCGGAATCAGAATCAGAATCAGGAGTGTGGAATTCAGATTCTGGGCCTTTGTCGACACCCCCTGCCCGACGCTCAAAGAGTCCGACTATCCAGTGGGCAAAACCTCAAAGGACATTATTCAAAGATCCGGCCAAAAAAGCAGCACCCACCAACAAGCAGCCCCAAGCAACCGCTGCTAATCCAAGCAAACGTGCAGCTAAGCAACATAGGAAGGGTAACTCTAGTGACTCATTAAAAACGTCTCAGCCAGGAAACCTGGAAGATGCTTTCCAGAAACTCCAAATGTAAGTCAAGTTCAACCTCTCTCCTGTTACGCAACCAGCATCACGGCCATGTCTCCAAGATCAGGGAGAACTGACCGCGGCACCAGCTTCAACGAGGACTCAGAGCCCGACGAGCCCTCAATCAAAGGGGGGAAGAAACCTATATTAGAGCCCACGACCCCGAAGAAGACTCTAAAGACAATACCGGCGTCGCCCCTCAAAACGCCCAAGATCCCCATATCCCCGTGGAAGCCCGAGCATAAGGAGTTCTGGGAACCCGAGGTGCACTTCGGATGGATCGACCAGCACTCGCCGGAGAAGAAGCCCGCCGACAGCCCCAAGAAGACGAAGCAGCAGAGCGCGCAGGACCTCAAGGCGGAGGCGAAGCGCAAGTACGGCACCAGCCCCGAGAAGCGAGACGCACGCAAGGCCTTTGACGCCACTAAGGAGGAGCTCGCGCGGAGGTTCCTAGCCGAGCTTGACGAGCGCATCACAGATGGGCGGCTAGGGCAGCTGACCAAAGATACCGGTGGGCTACGCATTACCTGGTCCAACACCCTGCTCACGACCGCGGGCCGCGCACACTGGAAGTGTAAGACACAGACCCAGACGACGAGGCACGCGGACGGCATAACCGTTAGTAGACACGAGGAGCGGCAGCACCATGCGTCCATCGAGCTCGCCTGCAAGGTTCTCTCCAACGAATCCGACCTCCTCAATACCGTCGCCCACGAGTTCTGCCATCTAGCCGTCTTCATGCTAAACGGCAAGCCCAAGATGGCGCACGGGCCCGAATTCAAGGCATTGGGAGCAAGATGCGGGCGGATATTCAAGGACAGGGGCATTGAGGTCACGACCAAGCACAACTACGTGATCGACTATAAGTACATCTGGAAGTGCGAGGATTGTACATGTGAACTTAAGAGGCACTCGAAGAGCGTGGATCCGACGCGCCAGCGCTGCGGTCTGTGTCGTGGCAATCTGATTCAAGTCAAGCCCACGCCGCGCGGAGGTTCTGCTTCTGCTTCCGCTTCCGCTACCGGTACGCCCGGGAATGCCGACGGCGGCGCAAACGGAAGCGGAAGGGAGGGCCCCGCGACAACGAGGCGCAAGATGAGTGCCTGGAACGAGTTCATGGGGAAGGAGATGAAGGCTTTAAGCAAGACTAACCCCGGCATCCCGCGCAACGAACGGCTAGCGATTATCTCGGCTAAGTGGGCCGAGCTCCAACGGCAGCAAAAGGAGACGCAGCAGAAACAGGAGGAGAAGCCAGGACAGACGATGAATAAGTTAAGGACTGCTGTGGAGGTTCTGCAAATTGATGATGACGAGTATGCGGAGGACGAGGAGGTGGTTGAGGCTGCTGCTCGAGAAGCTGGCGCTTATGATATCTTTTCCTAGGGCTGAACCGATGTGATGGGGACTACATTATACATACGCAAGGGCGAGCGTATGCGAGACCGGCAAATTGTATTGGGCTCGTGGAAAGTGGACATAATGTAGTTCTATTAGATACCCTCCGGTAGGCATGAGAGATGAGTTACTTAAGGCTATCAACCATCTCCGTCAGTTACGCAGCTTAATGAGATTGTCAATTTATGAGAACTTGGCATATGGAATAGACTGCTATGGAACGTGTTGTAGATTGTACCTAGCCTACCTAAAATGAGGAGGCAAAATCCCTCCCCCCCAAGTTTTGCTATGGCAAACATACCAACTTCAGACATAGAAGGTCCAGGTATCCTTTCGTGAGTCGTGGTAAACCGGCACCCAGAAACATAAGGGAAATAGAGAAACAAAGAAATATCCCTAGCTTCTTGGAATACCCGTCGATAATCCTATCACAATATTCCTTTCTTTTGCCATCCTAGCCTTCTCTTCCCCCTAACTCTAGAATGCGGTCTTTCCGTAGTATGTCGATACTCCCCGTCCCTGTGCCGTAGAAGCCTCATATGGGAATCAATCCAGATTGTGTTCTCGTTCTTTTCCTCTCCCCTCAGACCTCATTGAATAGAGCCCAGTCCTTAACCTTGAAGGTCTCCCAAATCTTGGAAGCGTAGTCGACAGCGTCGCCGATGAGCTTGCCTTGCTTTCCAAGCTGGAGATCGACTTCGTCTTCGTCGTATTCGCCCTTTATGTGCGGGACGTTGATGGTGATGAGCAGGTCGGTCTTCTCGCGCTCGAGCCGCACTAGCGTTAGGATGATGGCCGTGAAGTCGGTCTTGGCGGCCGGGCGTTCATCGCCAGCAGAGGTAGAGGCGGCATCCGTTTTCGGTGGCGCGACTGTTGCAATCAGTGTATAGGCTGGTATGTCGTCACTGTTCGAGATGCGATGCCGCGAACGTTAGTCTTTTGCTCTCGATGCGCTAGCTGGGTGGTGTAGCAATACGTACTCTAGTCTCGAGAACAGGGTCGGCGTAGTGTTCCAGACCTTAACACGGTCAAGATCGTCTCCCACCAGGTCCTCCAGGTGGGCAGTCAGGGCGCGACCGTCTATCTCGGGACCGGTGCCCGGGCCGCCGACGCGCTCGGTGATGTCGAAGATGATGCTCGTGAAGCCGTCCTTGTCGATGTATACTTCTTCGTTGTCGGGGACTTGTCTTATGGCACTAATGAACGGGGAACCGATTCGCGATCGTTAGTCATCTTTGTCCTGTATATTCACTAACGGAATTCAAATGCGCAAGTGATACACAGAGGATACAGAAAAACATACCTCACGTCGGCGAAGTTGACTGGGAGATCTGCGATGAGAGCCCCTCCATACAGCGGGGTGCTCTTGTACGTAGTCATTATAAAGTAACAGACTTTGATACGTTTGGAGATGATATCGGCGGATGAAATATGTGCTTTTGAGAATAAATCCGGAAAAGTATAAAGCTAGGTATGTACCCTTCTTAGTATTGGTATCGGAGTGATCACAAACGTTGGTCAAGTTCGATCCTGCTAACTTTCCAGCTTGGTGGGGCAACCGATGATGTAACTTCATCGACGACGTTTTACTGAGAGTCGTCCATAGTCTAACCGGAACAGGCAATGGAAATATTTATATTTAGGTATTTATACCTTTGTGAATTCTACGGACCTTTCTTCTTATATCTACTCGACGACTAATTCACCACCTCTAAAGTATAATGCGTCTTATAGGGAAAGGCCCATTATATTATCCAATGAATCAAACCAAAATACAGCATCATCTTTCCTGACTCTTTTATTTCTCGGTGGCGTAGTATAAAAGACTACAGAGATAGCCAGTAAGTCAAGCCTCAGCTGGAAGATCGATGAGTCTCGATCTAGGCTACTAAATATGATGTACCCAATTCAGGACAGCTCTAAACTTATGATACCGGAGTCTTCACCAGTCTCCTCATACATTTCCGGGAAGATCTTCATTACAAATTCTACGTAGTTAGAATTCATGTGGGTGCAATGTTTTCCTATTTTATTTAGCTACCTCTGAACGCATGTGCTTTATGTAAATCATCGAGCCATGAAGAAAAGGTGACTATGAATATGCTTCAAGTAACTTCAAGTAAACCATCGCGGTATGTCTTGCAAATGATCGCAGCTAGCCCTCCTCCGCCTAGTTTATTTACCAAGCCTTCCTAGGTCGGTTTCGTATTTTCACATCGTCGAACCGTTTCGCCTCCAGACCTTCTCTACTTGCGCCAGTTCGGGTATCTCGAATGGCTCGTCGTCTCGTCGTTGGAGAGGTTTGATTATAGCGCCGAAGCTCTCTTTCTTTTCAAGCTTGGATTTTCTGTACAAGAGCATATCAATGGCGGAATTTGTAGCCCGTATTTCTCAAATATGAACGTCTCTTTTCTGCCCGGGTCGTGCGGCTCGGCGTATAGCCGCATCGACGGCTCCTGAATCCCACCATGGCTCGCAGAGGATACCATGCGACGCAGCCTCGAGATTTAGGCCAAATGTTCTCGCTTTTGCCGCGAGGAACAATACCTCTGTTCCACTGGAACGCCGGAATTTTCTGAGGATCCCATTCCGTTCCATTGCTGGCGTGGATCCATCGAATCTCAACGGGGTCATTCCCTCCACCAATCTATCCTGGACGATAACCATGTCAAGAATATCGAGGAATCTTACCGAGGTAGAGAAGACAATAATCTTTTCTCCCGGATATGAACGCCTGATTTTGCGAATAGTATCGAGACATGTACCTACCCGAGGAGAATAGCGGTCCTACCGACTAGACTTTCTCGCCTTCTCGCGGCACTCTTCCCGTCGCACTGCTCTCACATGTTGATTGCCCCTGATTATTGTAGCCGGCGTCTGAGCGGAACCCTTCCCTGAAACAATAACATTATTTTTATCATATTCTTCGGGCTCGTCGTCAATATCGGTCTCCCCATCAGATCCCCAGTTAGGGTCAGTAGGATCATAGGGATCATACTTATGGAGCGGAGTCATACCTTCTTCTCTTAAGTCATCTTCGTCAAGACCCTGCCAGCAAACAATCCAATTACTGAATTAGTCACGGAGATCTTCCGTGATTTTCTCGAGCGGTGTATCTTTATCTAGTTCAAAACGCGGAAAGAATGATTCTCTGAGAATATCGCCATCTTTGGTTTCACGCCCATAGATATTGCCTCTGACCAGTAACCGGTTCGCAGCTAAAGCCTGGGTATGAGCACACATCGCAAAGGATTTGCGATCTTTCTGTTTTCTTAGGTAGTCGTCTGACAAACGACATGCTGTGACGAACTTAGCCGTTAGCTCCACGATAACAAGAGAAACGGACGACTCCACGAGGGAATCAACCTGGTGGACATGACGGATGGGTAGATCAATAATATCTCTAGGCCGAAAAATGGTGATCGGCATGAAATATCGCTGGACGAAGGGAATTTTTCCCCCTTGTAGCCTAGGGGGGATTGTGGAAGTCCGGCGAAATATGTTTTCCGTGTGGCTACGGTCCAGAAAAGCGCACCCAGGCAAGAAATAAAAGAGACCAAATGCATCTAGCCAATCGTTGTGGCTAGCTGTATTACCGCTCATGACGATGGCACTGCGATACGTCAATGTCTTGATGGCGCAAGGCTTATTGCTCTTCAGGTCTTTCACTTCCTAGGCTTCATCGAGTATGGGGTGGGCGTCGCCGTTATTCCGTCTAGACTTGCTAAGGATGCTATAAGGCGAATAGGGACAGTGTCGTGATGCCACAAAGCCATAAGTGGAGAATACAAAGGTCGAGTCACGTTCACTCGGGCGATAAAGATCATCCTCGGGATCTTCTAATACCTTCAAAGTTAGACCCTCCTTCTAGATGTTAGCTGGCATTCATGGTTTGTGATAAGTATCCGAGGAACTGATGGTAATGCTTACCTCATTATAGTGTAGTCTTAGCCCTGATACCCAGGTGTAAATCACCGACTTTGAGCGAATAATGAGCGTTGTTCCTTTAATAGGAGAGCTCAGGGTTGCCTCCATCGCCATCAAAGTCTTGCCTAGGCCTGGGGGTCCAGAATGATGGCTCCACGATGGGGGTTGCCTGCACGGCGTTCCGTTGATGCGGCTTCATCTCTGTAATTAGCCCTGGTGATGGGTCTACTCATGGCATAGAATGGACACGCTTCTAGAAAAGTTTAGTTGAAAGTGAGAAGTGAGAGATAATACTGGTGGAAATACAATTTCCATCTCTTGAGAGGCGCTAAAGAACTCGAAAACGTCGACAATGAGATCACGGTCTTTTTCGAAGTTATTGGTCCTTGTCCAGTGATCCTTCGTTGTGGCGTGAGAACGCACTGGGTCGTCCACAACCATGGCGTCAGGGTCGTTTGTTCGAGATATACGAAAAGGGGCCTTCTCTATCCAGTTAAACACCTGCTGATCGCGAATGGACAAGCTGGCATGAGCGGTATCTCCAAAGGTTACGGCACGTAGTCGATATCGCACTGATGCGTCTTCGAATGGACTCATTGTGGTATCTATATTGGAAAGCAATGTGCTTGGATAGTTGTCATAAGTCTTAGTGTTGTAGATGCTACAACATGAAGAGATGGATATCTAATCCTGGTTAGATGTATAAGAAAAGTTACTGGATAGGGGGGTGTTGCGGGTAAAAAAGGCAGGAACTTCTGTAAAGGAATTAGGAGGTAGGATATGGTTATAGATTCACTAGGGGTGAGCAGGTGTACAAAATAGGTATAAATATAAATCGGACAAGAAGAAGGCAGGAAAAGAATGGAAGCCGCGAAAACGTGATCCCTTCTTTTAGCCGTTCGGTATTCCCATTCGTGTAGGGTGATAAGAACGATTCTTAGTAGAGAAATCTGGCTCTCGGTGCTTCCTTGGATGAATTTCCCAAGAGCAGCCCGACTCGATGTTGGAGGGCTTCACAACAACATACCTTCCGACAATTCCAACCACCCTATAGGAGAATCTTAATCCAGGCTGTCTGGGCTAGTCGATATCTCTCACCTTGCCATGCGATTTCTAGGCCAATTAACGACGAGGCACCTTTTGGTCACAGTTTCGCGCAAGTAATGGTCTAGCTCCAGCTACAGTGTTCTTGACGTCAACTTCCTCTGACGTGACCAGTGCTTTAGCTATAGTGTAGTCCTTGACGTAACCAGCGCAATCTAATTCATTCGCAACCCTAACTCAAGGAAATAATTCATGATAGGTACCTAATGAAATGTCTAACGAAATGAAATGCTCCAAGCTCAAATGAAACCCCATGCTACCATATACCCCATGCTTAACTCCATGCTAATGCGATAACCGAAAACCAATGGCCGAGAACCGAAACTACGAAAAGTCAATGCATCTGCCCCTTTTGACGAAAAAAAGAAGCTGTATAGGTACCTATTCCACTAAGGGTGGTCTAGGTCGCAGAGTAGATTTCTTCTCCTTCTTATTTTTTTCTCCTGGGCTTCTTATTCTTCTTCCTCTTCGATTTGTCTGACGTCGAATTCGGCATTGGAGTCGTTGGGGGTGTCGGTTGTCGTGGGGGCGTTGGCGATGGTTGTGACGCTTTGATGTAATCCAGGACTGCATTCACTTCATTTTGCATCACCTTGATTTCATTTCGCATCTCCTTCAATACCCGATATATGCGCTTACGGTTCTTCTTGTGTTGTCGTTTAACATCATCTGTTGCTAACTCGACAAAGTCATGGAGAGCGACCAGATGATCCATGTTGTCCTAGGTGATAGATGACCCGGTAGGTATCGGTAATCTGGGTGGCCAATAGCCTAACTGAAGTTTGACTGGGACTGAATCCCGTGAGAAATGGTGGAAATGGATTTCGACTGCCCTAGTAGGACCTTCTAGGTAGTCCAACAGTCAGTCCTCAAACTGGGAGATGCACAAGTAATGAACTAGAAGGGAGGATCCGAGTGGTATGTAAAGCTTTGAGATATTATGAGGAGGGAAGTAGGTAGCTATCGGTCCCAGGCTTTGATATTCCCGAAAAAGCTATTTCTGGGAGTGTTCCAGGATAAGTGTGTAGCTTCTTCGTAGAGGTACAATCTCACAATCGGAACGAAGTTGCCTATCTACCATAGAATTGCTATCGTTCAAGAAAGAGCGCTTTTCAGAAGGCAGTGAATGAAAAAGCTTGCTCCTACCGGATCGGGTTGAGGTTGCGATGCTCTTTTAGAGCGAAGAAGTGCGTCTGATGAAGCTTAAGTTTTAATATTTCGGTACTGAGCCCTTGGGCGGTGAGATATGTGTACCCGAATAAACTTATCTCCACGGCCAGTTATTTAGGGACGAGAAAAATAAAACCCCTAAATAAAACGATTGCATGATAATGAGAGTCTTTAGATTGACCAGAAATGCCTCGAGGATATCGTACGAACAACTGTGTTACTCTTCGTTATCTCTTCACATATTATGTTATTCTAGCCTAACCGTATCCAATATGACAAGTGCCTGCCTATCCAAGACAATCAAGCCAGTTACCGGGTATCTACTGCGTATTCTCGTATCTAGACCGACAATCACATGGCAGTAGCTATCTGTAGTTGATCTAGTAAACACCTGTATCGAACTTCCTAGGTTAGCTGTCTGTGTATCCAATATCTTAAGAGAAACTTACCTTAGACGCCGTCTCTATAATTCACCATCATATGCATCATTTCCATCAGTTGGCTTCCACAAGCAAGTACAATATATTGACCTAGGCAGCTATCCGTACGGAGTATTCTTCTCTCTAATATGTCGTTATGGCCAATGTTAACGTGAACTGTGGTAAGACCGAGGCAAAACTCTACAGCTGTGATCTTCTAGTACTGGAGACAGAATCGCGACAGGCGCAAGTGCCTACTTCGCACTCGCTTATTCAAATGGATTTACGGATTTCGATCAGGATCGTTCACCTTTGATCTCGCTTCAACCGTTGCCGCTCTCTCGTATGTACAACTTCCTCATTCCGGCCTCACCCTCTCATCTAATCCTTTTCATCCAGCCTGGCGCCAATTGTTTCCATACTCTTTCGCAATTGCAACTTTTCGTCTCAAGTTTCTTGTGACAATGGTTAGCCGCTCTCATATAACTATGTCGCCCCATCGCCTAAGAGTCCACTAGAACCCTCATTTTACTATGACGGTTCACTAAGAGTTTACGAAGACGAACGGCTAAGGGCGTAGTTGTAATACTCCGAGGAAGAGATTAAATAGGCCGTCTCTAAAGGGAATTGGCACTATTATCACACAGACAAGTCCACACCTCGATTGTATCCGAAAGGAGATGGACCTCTGGTCACAACTTTTAGGTCGCGTCGAGAATTTTGGAATCGAGTTATTCGACACTATACTCCACGCCCAGGTTTCGACGTTGAACTAGTCGTCTCGATATCGAACCCCATGTTTCGCTAACGTTGCTTGACAAAACCACTGAAGCCAAATTAGAGGCAATCCTGCAATACAGACTAGATGCAGAAGCCCTTTGGGCTCTTTGTATCTACAGTGATGATGTACTATGGTATTAAGTCTTCTATAGGTTAATAAGCTCTCATATGGGTATGGACGCGAGGTGGTTTCTTTGAAGAACTATGTCGCTTTCACCGCATTGTTCGTGATGAATCAACGGTATCTAGTTTATGACAACGAGGTGTTTGATATTCTATCAGGTACCCAGGTAGTCTTATAATCAAGGGGCGTATGAACTAAGCTATCGATTCTCTTCTCCTCACTGATTCTAGCGCCTAATGTGATGGCTAGCTTCCCAGCTTGCCCGTCGAATTTAACTGTTGAATGCCTTGCTTTCACACACAATATAGTATTGTTTGTTCGCTATTCTCCGTCGCATATTGTGAATATACAACTATTTGATCACGATTCAGCATATTGGCTTCTTCCAGAGGTTACCTAGGTACAGATATCTCGATGACAGGTCAGATACTATTCTTAATGACCAACATACTATGTAACGTCTCAAAGACACTTCCCGTGGGTTTCGGTGTGCTTGGGAGCCTTACTTACTGTATCTTTTGAACGGGTAATCTACCTTATTATTGAGTACTTTACGACTCTTTCCGCCTCTCTGGTTGCACCCAAATATGGACCAGTATTTACGTCTCTTCTCCTTTTCTATCACCCTCACCCATCAGTCCGTTTGTAAATAGTATTCATAAAATTGTTCACAGATGAATATGTAAATATCGCCTCGATATTAAGCTGCGTCGTAATCATAACTCGATGGAATAGCAGGCTTGTTTACTCCATTGGGTGACAGTCTGCTCAAATTGTTAAGGGTCACAGTGCGCGCCTACACCCCCAGCAACCGGCAACTGTGCACTGTTCCGATTGGCCGAGCAATTTTAGATATATAATGTCTAATTGCTAATGGGTTTTCTAGGAGCGGGATTGCATAAAAGTACTTGACTCATGCCTTTTACCTGACTCAACCTTGTGCAACCCAAAAAGCTCCTTTACACTAATCTTTGGAAACAATACTCTGGAAGTTCCAGATTCAATTTTGTTTTGCTAAATTTTTGGATTAATTTTTTTTCCCTTTTCCAGCAGCACCATTCAGCTTGTGTCATTCTACATATATCGTTTCAACCGGGAGACCTATTCTTCATTTGTATTTGCCTTCAATTGATAATGCAAACCTAACCGTTCAATGCTGCATTACAACAGTTTGCGACCTCACTCTATAACAATAAATATTATATAGCGAGCAATGCTACCTAGTAGTAATGATACTTTAATAGACTTGTGATTAAATACAATAGTTTCCGGCGCTTGGTTGTACGAGGATACTTCCGATAGCGCTTACCTCATCTGTTCATCAATCAAAGCGGTATAGCGACGATGGCTTCTTTCTCGTAGCAGTAACAGCAACAGCAGTAGCATCTCACTTGCCGAGATTTTGCCGAGATGCACTTGGCAGTGGACAGGCGGGGTAGCTTCGTGCCCCTCCGCTGTTAGACTGGAATATGTGACGTCTTATTCTGCTGGTGTGATGTTGCGCCGTGAGCTGCGGTTCATTAACAAAGAGCACCAACTGCGGACTATTTTCCCCCCTACGCGTTTATATCCAGAAATAAGGAGCCATCAAGGTCCACGTCTCCATCCGAACATATTGTGTACCTGCAATTACGAGTCAATTGACTTTCAAGATGGCAGCCTGCATCTTCTGCAAGATCATTAAAGGCAAGTATTCCTAGCTTGATGGTGTTCATAGGGGCTGTTAAACATGCACTTTTTCTTCATGTAACTAAAAGTGCATAGTAGGTCTATAGTATCTAGCAGGTCAACTGACAGTCAGAATGTAGGAGATATCCCCTGCTTCAAGCTCTTCGAGAGTGACAAGACGCTCGCTTTCCTCGACATCAACCCTCTGAGCAAAGGCCATGCTGTAAGACATGACACCTTAATATATCTGAGATCATCTTAATCCCTTGAATGCCTTGGATTTTACTACCATATCAGAATAATGAAATCATAGGTCAACCGTTATAAGCGCTCACTAACTCACTGGCCGCATACATATAGCTTGTCATCCCTAAGTTCCACGGCGCGAAGCTAACTGACATCCCCGACGACCAACTGACCGAGATTCTGCCCGTAGCCAAGAAGCTCGCGGCCGCCACCGGCGCCGTCGACTACAACATCCTTCAGAATAACGGCCGCATTGCTCACCAGGTCGTGGATCATGTGAGTCCATATCGCCTTATTTTATTAGACTCTCTCATCGATCTATTTCTCCTTTATGGTGTATGAATAGAGGAACAAATGAGGAATGAGCGGTGTAACATTGTGTGAATTTATATAAATGCCAGATTGGCTGACTATGATCATCTTAAACCATAGGTTCACTTCCACATGGTAAGACTCTGCAGCCAACCCATCTATCTTAATGCCATTCCCTACTGACATGTCTGTAGATCCCCAAACCGGATGAGAAGCAAGGACTCGGAATAGGGTGGCCCCAGCAGCCGACGGACATGGACGCACTCAAGGCCCTCTCTGAGGAGATCAAATCCAAGATTTAATGGAACCAATTACAATGAAGGCCCTACCGAGCTAAAATGACGGTGTATCTAGTCATAGATAGGCAACCGTCAGATACAACGTTAGATGCCCCAAAAATGATAAGTTTCACAATGATGAGAAGCAAATACGAATTCCCGGTCATGGTTCTTGGTAATATTAAACCTGCCCTAGTCTATGCGGATTGCTCGCACCCGTATTTCCCATCTTTTGATATGTCCCTCTACATGGCCCATTAGCCCTTCAATCCACATCGTCAGCTGCCGTCTCACCAGCTGCTACTGCCGCCGCCGTCCCGTTAGTGGTAGCGGGGGCAATTGTCACAGGGTAATAATCAACCGTTCCGTTAGGTTTGATAACACCTATCCTGTCGTAGTATGATCTCGACCTAATATAAGGATCCAAGCGCCAGTACTGCTCTCTTAGTTTCTTGGCCACGGCGTCCCGCTCCGAATGAAGAGTAGCCCTCTTAGTGGCGTCCGACTCATTCATCCACTCGATCGTCTTGCCCTCGTACTCCTCGTAGAGAGCCTCACGCTCCAGCAAGAGTTTCTCTTTGGTTTCAATGTCCTTCATCTTGGCGTTCTCACCGGGTACCGGCTCCTTGTATTCGTAAGTATAGCCTGATGTGCCTTCCAGATCGGTGGGTATCCTCTCCGTAGCAATGAATTCTTCAAGGTCTTTGAGAGTGTTGGTGAAATGAACTTTGCTTGCGACCACTGGGTCAAGCCAGCCCTTAACTATCTTCCAAATACCTAAATTCTTTTGGTTAAAACCCACAGGAGAAAGTGATGAGCGGGGTAACAAACCTTGGAAAACCCAGGGCGCCTTATGAACGAGAACCACGCCCAGACTCTCGGGATAGTTTGCCTCGAAGCATTTTATCATGAATCTGACTGGAGTGTAGTCCTGCAGTACGTTAGCCTCGCTCATGTTTAGCTTTAGGTGTTTCTTCGCCTTACCATATTGGCCAGTGAAAATCCAGTCAGGTCGAAGAGAACGCACTGCTAGTATTAGCGTTGGTATTCCCGTTGTGATTATTCCGGAACACCCACAGCAGTATCAACAGGAGGAGTTAACATGAATCGGGTCGTCTCGATCAAGTAAACAGTGAACCGCTCGAGTCCCTCCTCGGACTGTTCACCAGCCCTATGCAAGCGAGCCCTGACAATGCAGATGGGCCTTCCCGCATTATCAATTCCATAACAATAACTCTTCCCCATACGTATCTGGGCTAGGAAGTCTTCTGCTAGTTTTTTGGTTTTCGGGTCACTGCTCTTCTCGTTGATAGCTGCAAATTCTTCGCCATTCACTAGGATTTCGTCGTCAACATGTGCTTCTGAACACCTCCAGTTCATTGTCGACATCAACATGACAAGCGCCCTTTGCAAGTCCCATTTCCGAGCTCTTAAGAACCGTAGGAGAAGAGCATCTGGATGATCATGCTTGACCATGGACCAAATCGTGGCCCTTATTTGCTCCGGAGAGTGCTTGGCTAGGGTTTCGAGGTACGCCTTGTTCTCACCCCATTTGTCTTCTGGATCGTTTTCCTTGATGCTATCCATCCCAGAAACCTTAGTAGGCGTCGAAGTTCCACTTCCACTTCCCTTTTCCTTATCCTTCTTCTTCTTGAACAGGGACATCCGACTCTTCTTAGGTTTCTCGGTGCCTGTCCTCGATGGAGTTTCAGAAGCGGCGTCCGTCTCAGTGGCTGTAGTATCATCGCCAAGCACGCCGCACACCTGCAAGAACATCTCCCAGAACTTGCGCAGCTTCTCGTCCTCCTCGGGGGTTAAGTTCCCCGGCCTGCCCGGAAGCTGTTCCATTACTTCTTCAGCCTCTTCGCTGGAGAAGGCTCCAGCACTTTCTTGGACTAGCTGCGACTCTTCGAAATCGTAATATACCAAGCCGTAGATTGCTAGGGCACCAAATGCGACCAAGGGTATAATATATAGCGCACGTGAGGTTCGACTCTCTAGACGCTGTTCACCTTTATAACTGTAGTTTGAGAATTTGCGCCTCTCGGAATAAGATTTTCCTGGTCGGAAGTGTCGCGACAGGGAATTAAATTGGCGAGCGCTGGTATCACTCTCGAAACGCCGTAACAAAGATCCGCGGGGCTGTGCAGATTCTGATGACGGACGAGTCAGAGGGAGAGCGGGGCAAGAGAATGCGCGCGAGACCGTTGAAATATGAAGTGAAGACTGTGAATTGGAATTCGGACGACTTGCAAGGCGACTAGTAATAAAGCAAAGCCTCGGAGCTGTGGAGAAGAGAAATGGCTGTGGTAGGAAAAGCGCTGGCGTTTTCATAGGTAAGGGTCCAAGACAATCCCTAAGAGCTCACTCAAATGTCCGGCGGACCCGAGCCACCGTATCGCCGTATAAGCGTAATTTCTTCTACGAATGAGGTTGGGGTGTTGTCAAGGGCGGGAAAAGCCCCGTCGCAAGATGTCGACTTGCTGGCAGGAAGCGAAAGAAACGTCTTAGACAATGTAAATGTAATGTTAGAAAAGGCCTCCAAGAGGTTGGAGCTCTTGGTGTTCCCCCTTGTCGAACCAATCGTATTATCGTATTCGGGTCTCGCGTATTAAAACTACATACAAGTAGGACAAGGGTTTGAGTACTGAATCCTTAGTAAGTGTTGAGCATGTACTTCATTAATTTTCTGTTTTCAATCCTTTAGGAAGAATTCGAAACTTTTAAGCATGACGAAACGTTAGGGATAAAGCATGTATATCATTAGGACGATGGCATATTAGAGCGTTTTAGTTTGTGTATTGGGGAAAAAAATATACACCATGAATTCATTTTAGTTAGTACATGACTGAAGGAAGCCAAAGGTACATCGATAGTATGGAATTAGTTGGGCAAATTATGTACCTAGGTAATTAATGTACATATATGCCATTATGCGAGGTCTTGGGCTGCGTTATTGCGACCCGTCGCGCTTCCATCCCTTCGTTTCCAGCAGAGTTTACGTCACTTTGGGGTAAAAGACGAACCTTGGAAGTCCAAATAGCAGTTTGGCACGTGCCTCGTACATCCATGGATAGCAGCATACCCATAGGTAAGGTTTAAGCTGAGACCCCCACTACAAGCAATCTTGGAAAGATGCATGGGTTGCCAAGCATCGACATTTAAGAATTCGATGTTGATTGTTTGCGATTCAACACGTATTGCTTTGACAACGTCTTCCTACCCGCTCCGGTCGTACTATATACAATTTCCAAATCGATCAGGTAAACCATTCTCGTTCGACATACGAGAACCATTGCGAATTCCAGTCATGGCAAGCGAAGGCCACGATAGCGGTAGACGACAGCGCTCTACGTCGCGATCGCGTCCTACAACACCCCTCCGCCCCTCCTCCCGCTCCTCATTCCGCGAATCAGCTCAACGCAGCGTCGAAGGCAGCGAGCCGTTCCCGCTAAATGTTTTTGAGCCCGCCTTCGCCGAGCTTTCCGATGCCGTTGCCGATTTAGAGGCTAATATGATGCACTTCCAACTTATGCACGAGAGCCTTGCGCGCTTTAGTGAGGACTTCGCGAGTTTTCTTTACGGTCTGAATATGAACGCTTTCTGCGTCGACTTTCCGGAGGTATGGAGGCGCTCTACTTTCCTGAGACTTAATGATGTCTAATGAATTACAATGCAGGGACCAATCGCAGAATCGTTTCGTAGAGCGAGACTTAATGAGGAGCAACCATCCACAGGTCGATCTAGAAGTGCAGAACGAGGGCACGAATTTGATGGGGAGACGACATTCATGTATGTCCATTTGGTCTTAGGCTCTCAACCAAGACTCTAATTATCTCTTCTAGGACTACGGATACATCATTTGTAGAGCATCCGCCCACCGTCTCTAAACCGACTCCCAAGAAATTTGCGACGCCAGATACTCGCCAATCTCGTTTGCCTTCTTCATCAAGAGGTGGCACTCAGTCGAGGGGTAGGGGTGGAACAACGAGAGGTCGCACAAGCGGCCTCGTCAGACCAAGAGCTCGTGGTCTTAGATGAGCGAAGTCGAAACTCATCGCAACCCGAAGACCACACTATCCTTCAATATCCTCGGCTATAAAGAGCCTTGAGCAGCATTATGCCATCCTGGTGTATCACATTGTACCCTTGTGGATAGGATGTTGTTTTATTGTTCTGGGGGTATCATAAGAGTCTAATTCTGGGATGAATCATTCAGAGGATTTTCTCCATTCATGTCGTCATGGTAATCTCGTTGTCGGCTGCCTTATTCTGTCGATAGGGGCCTTGATTGTCGGTTCGTAGGCCAATAGCAGCCTCAGCCTCCTTCTGGGTGTATGGTTCTTCACGAAGTTGCTTGACTCTATATCAACTGTTAGACTAGATACCCAATGCGACATGCACTTCTCATGAATAATGCATACCTTCTTTTGTGTGGCTTCCCCTTCCTGTGCACGACGAGGCTCACTTCCGTCTCGTACCACTTAGCACACTCAGTGCAATACCATTTTCCTAGGCCTGGTAGATCTTCAGGCGCCTTCGTCTGCTTGAACTGAGCGAGGTGTTTCGGTGAGAGGAGGTCGGCTTTGATCTGATCGAGATCTCTCGTCTTTCGACGGGTCTTGGATAGCGTGCGCTTGTTGGTGACTCCCATTTTGATTGATGATCGAATTGGCGATAACTTCAATGTAATTCCCGTATTAGATTTGCAGAGGAAGAGTCTACTAGTCGTAGGAGGCGTCGTTATCGCTCAGATGGTATTAGGTAAGTTGATTTGGAGATTTCTCGCTTGTAGAAATTTTGGTGGGGTCGAACATTTTTAGTGTTTAGTAGTGGCAGAGTTTGTTCTTGCAGGTGGCCCAAGCTTTGCACCTGCAGTTGCGTTCTTTAATTAACGATTCACAATTCACATGTTCCGTGCCTCCGAATTTGACCCGGCTCCATCCGCTTTGCAGGACCGGGCGAGCGGCATTATCGGCGTCACTCGTAAGCCCAACCATGGGAATTTCCATACTTTAAGAGATGTGATTAGACATTTTATTTTATTCAGACGAACACAACATTTAATAAGAGGTCACCCCGGCCATATTTCTGAAGTGATGTCATTAGTCAACTAGAGACATGCGATTAACAATACCTTTCTACCGATGCGAACGACTCGGTGACAAACATACACCGAGGCAACTTTGACATGGGGGATTTTCTCCTTGCCTTCTACGCTTGCGCCGATTGGCCAATTCAGGTCCACCAATCTGGTCTCCAGACTCAGCAAAATTTGTCTCGGCCTGTCGATTTTGACCTGCAGACCTTTAAATGTGGACCTACATGCATTTTTGAAGCGATTCAGGGCTACGCACTACGGTGTTACTTTGTTTTGATGAAGCGGTACCTGCGGTTATTTCTCAGGTACATTGAGTTCAGGAACGAGGTACGCGGCATATGTTTTGGTTCAAAGCTCACCAATAGCTACGAGGTAATTTACAATCACATTGCAGGATGACTGCGTATTGCTTATTCATTGTTTTGAGTCTGTTACAGCGAAGCTACCTGCTATCTCACTGAATGTGTTGATTTGCGGCGCCTGTTACCCTAAAGGTCTCACGAGTGAGCAGGGATTGGTAAGAAGCTAGGTCATAGAGAACTCAGCTTCCACATGCAACGAGGCTTGAGCTAGCTATGGAAAATCAGCGAAAAGTTGTAGAAACTAATCTTCTATCTAATTTGCCGATTAAGTGTTAACAAAACTTGCTATCACTGCTTGTAAAGAGAACGTCAACGTCAGATTGAGCGTTTAAGCGTTCTATATGCTCTTACCAATATCGATGTTCTGATTGATTAATACTATCAGATGACTTGTACTACGATAATTCACTAAGCAACATCTAGCTAACCAGACTCATATCCAAGTCCGGGAATACTTACGTAGCTTAAGTTGCACTATAGTTACTCCCGCTTTCATCCATTCACATTCCGCGCATTCATAAGAAAAATTCTACTTTATACTGATTAGCGCTTTGATGATCTCAGTTTTAAGAACTTTATGCTGGAGGGGTGAATAGGTACTTAACCCGTACAATTTCAAATGCCTTATAGATGGGAAGTCAATTGGATCTTGGATCTTTGGTAACAATGACGGCTCTCTTATTCAACTTTTTCCTTATTGCAACGTGGTGGCTGATCCCCGGGAATCAAGTGTGTGGAAGCAGTGTGAGGTCACAGATTCGAATTGAAGTAATCGGATCTGTTCTGATTCGTCCATTCAGCCGGGTGACACCATAAACAGTGGAGGTACCTCTTCGTCTTAGCCGAAGTACCCTGATACTTCCTGGTACCTAGCAAGCCTGGCCACCTAAGCGGCGATTTGGACCAGTAGGCATTGGCAACTTCCCTTTCCCGTAGTACCGTAGTACCGGCGGCCTAGGTAACTCAAAAGTAGCATCTCTAATCGCAAACCACAAAACTCTCCACCTTTTCTCTTCTCTTCCATCAAAACATCTTTTTTCCCTCCTCCTCCCAAGGACCAATTCTTCTTCTTGGTCAGGTTCCTAGAGGCTTCCTGTTAACCTCTTGACCATCTTCCTTCCTACTACAAATCCTGAGTGTCGGAATTTGACCAAATTGCTTTGTTAGATCTGAACCCCTCATAGTTCTCGGGACCACGGTTGTCACCATGTTGGCCACTCGACAGGTCCTGGGCAATGTTGCCCGTTCGCGGGTCATGACCGGCATGAACCTGCGCCGGTGCATGGCGACCGTTACAGATTCACCACTAGACAGGAAGGTAAGTTGGCTGCGATCGCGAGAGCTCAAAGCTCGGTAGAAAGGTTGGAACATGGACTGATATTTCCCTCAAATCACAGGTGAAGCAAAACAACTGGGAAGAAGGCAACTTCATCAACTACAAGAAGATGTCTGAGAACTTGGCGATTGTTCGCAGCCGCCTCAACCGACCTCTGACATACGCCGAGAAGATCTTATACTCTCATCTTGACGACCCGCATGGACAGGAGATCGAGCGAGGTGTTTCCTACCTAAAGCTACGACCCGACCGAGTCGCTTGCCAGGATGCCACTGCCCAGATGGCTATCCTGCAGTTCATGTCTGCTGGCATGCCTTCCGTGGCGAACCCTACGACGGTACACTGCGACCACTTGATCGAAGCTCAGGTTGGTGGAGTTAAGGATCTCGAGCGAGCTATCAGTATCAACAAGGAGGTTTACGACTTCCTTTCCTCAGCATGCGCCAAGTACAACATTGGTTTCTGGAGACCCGGATCTGGTATTATCCACCAGATTATTCTCGAGAACTACGCTTTCCCTGGCGGTCTCTTAATCGGTACTGATTCGCACACGCCCAACGCCGGTGGTCTAGGCATGTGCGCTATCGGTGTCGGTGGCGCTGACGCCGTCGATGTCATGGCGAACCTGCCTTGGGAGTTGAAGGCTCCTAAGGTTATTGGTGTTAAGCTTACTGGTAAATTGAACGGCTGGACAGCACCTAAAGGTGAGCTTTCGGTTTATTGCATAGTCCCCTTTTAAACTCCATATATGTTACATAATCAGAGTGACGTTGAGTTCATGCTAATAGCGGTGATCCAGATATCATCTTGAAGGTTGCCGGAATCCTCACCGTCAAAGGTGGTACCGGCGCTATTGTTGAATACCACGGGCCTGGTGTCGATGGCATATCCGCAACGGGTATGGGAACTGTGTGCAATGTACTAGCTGGTTCCTCCCCTTCGTCCAGTGAAAAATGACTGACCTGTTTTTAGATGGGCGCTGAAATCGGTGCTACGACTTCTCTGTTTCCTTTCAACGACCGCATGTACGACTACCTTAAGTCCACCAAGCGTCAGGAAATCGGCGACTACGCTCGCGCCTATGCCAAGGAACTCCGTGAAGACGAAGGTGCCGAGTATGACCAGCTTATCGAGATCAACCTTTCCGAGCTCGAGCCGCACATCAATGGCCCTTTCACGCCCGATCTAGCCACACCCATCTCTAAGTTCAGCGAGGCTGTCAAAGCTAACAACTGGCCTGAGGAGCTTAAGGTGGGACTGATCGGTTCCTGCACGAATTCCTCGTACGAGGATATGTCCCGAGCTGCTTCGATCGCCCGAGATGCTCTCAACCACGGTTTGAAGGCTAAGTCTGCCTTCGTTGTTACTCCCGGTTCCGAACAGATTCGTGCCACTATTGCCCGCGACGGTCAACTTCAGACCTTTGAGGAGTTCGGTGGTGTTGTACTAGCTAACGCTTGCGGTCCTTGTATTGGCCAATGGGACCGACGAGACGTCAAGAAAGGCGAGCCCAACTCGATCATATCCTCCTACAACCGTAACTTCACCGGTCGAAACGACGGTAACCCCGCCACCCACTCCTTCGTCACCTCTCCCGATCTCGTCGTTGCCATGTCCATTGCTGGCAACCTGCACTTCAACCCATTGACCGATAAGCTAAAGGACAAGGACGGCAACGAGTTCCTATTGCAGCCTCCCACCGGCGAGGGTCTTCCCAGTAAGGGATACGACCCTGGAAACAACACCTACCAAGCCCCTCCTGCCGACCGCGCCTCCGTCAGCGTCCAAGTCTCCCCTACCTCCGACCGACTTCAGGTCCTGCAGCCTTTCCAGCCTTGGGACGGCAAGGACGCCCTGGATATGCCTATTCTGATCAAGGCTAAGGGAAAGACCACCACTGACCACATCTCCATGGCCGGCCCGTGGCTCAAGTACCGTGGACACTTGGACAACATCTCCAACAACATGTTAATTGGTGCTATCAATGAGGCCAACGGTGAGGCGAACAAGGTTAAGAACGCGACCACCGGCGAGTGGGATGCTGTTCCGGCCGTTGCTCGTGATTACAAGGCTAAGGGAATCAAGTGGGTTGTTATCGGTGACTGGAACTACGGAGAGGGTAGCTCTCGAGAGCATGCTGCTCTTGAGCCCCGTCACCTTGGTGGTCTTGCCATTATTACGCGATCCTTCGCTCGTATTCACGAGACCAACTTGAAGAAGCAGGGTATGCTTCCTCTTACATTCGCGGATCCTGCCGACTACGACAAGATCAAGCCTGATGACAGGGTGAGTTTATTTTTCTGATGACTCGTATGCTATGCTCGTTGGCTAATATATATTATTTAGATTGACCTGTTCTGTACGGAGCTAGCCGTTGGCAAGCCCGTGACCATGAGAGTCCACCCCAAGGATGGCGAGCCCTTCGATGTCAAGCTGAACCACACCTTCAACGAGGCCCAGATCGAATGGTTTAAGAACGGAAGCGCACTAAACACGATGGCCAAGAATGCTGCGAAATGAAAGGCTTGAATGATGACAACGCGAAAGAAGTCAAGAATATAGGAGAGATGCATGCGGGCGCATTGTGGGGAGGCCTGCTAGAATTATCGTCCATGGGGTGTATAGGGTCTTGGGTTACGGATGTCATGCTTTATGGGATCACTATATTTCCAACCCGCCGTGACATTGCTTTAGCCGTTTCTAGAACCTTTTCTATCTTGTACAAAATGAAGTCTTACGAAAGTTCTAAAAATAATGACTCGTCAATTTCTTCAGATGTGGAAGTGTTTGAAATGCCATGTGCCTAAGTATAGGTAAAACCATCAAGAATAAGAATAGGAGAAATATAAGAAATGAAATACCTTAAAAGAGAAAAAGAATAAAACTGAGTACATGTATATACTATGTATATTATGTACATATAGGTATTCCACATATATTATAAAGTTGGTTATCGATAAGATGCCGCTGATCAAGTTAATTCTAGCGTGTCATCTTCGCAGCTTATTCTGACACACCCCTGTTCCGAGGTTACACTTGTTACTTCCTTGCAGGCGCAGTTTGCGACTTTCTCGATTGCAAAGCACACGACTCAACTTCGCTCTACTTCAACTTCGACCCTATTATCCCGCCGTCTTCAATGGCGATTCGATCTGGCAGCACACAATACTTATAAGCCTCGCAGGATATATCCTGCGTGCTCTGCCATTTTCCCTATACTTCCGGGCGCTCAGGGTCCTTAGGGAACAAAGTTGGGAGGAGAGAGAGGAATCGCTTGCCAGCTGTAACAGGTGGCACAATCTTGCGCGAGAACACGGGGTTTGCTAAGTACCGAAACAAAACGAGGTGGGACGAAAGACGGAACGACACAGATAAAAGAGCGATGCCGACAATCCAAGGCTTCAGCACGCTGCGGGCGCGCTCGTACGTCTTCAGGCTACCGCTCTTCACGCGTGCCATGATACTGGTCATGACAGCATTCTGGCTCGCTGGTCTGCAGTCTGCGTGGGATGTACGGCAATGGGGCGCTCTGATTCCCAATGAGCTGGGCCTTACGACTAGTCAGTAACTTCATATATTGATGCATTGGTGAATGACTGGCTAATGCGTTGCGATATAGTGTACCGGGTGAACACCTTCCCGCTAATACATATCAACTTCTTTCACGCCCTATTCAACATCCTTTCCTTGACGCCACTACTAGAGAGATTCGAGACGGAGTTCGGGACGCTGACGTCGTTTGCGCTATTCTTTGGACGTAAGTGCGCTTGCTTGCGTTGGGATGGCTCGCTGGGTTTTGTTGAGGTATGGCATAGGCTGACACATGTTGCAGCTTTGACGACGATACCTGCTCTTATATATATCTTTATTGAAAAGTTTATATTACGGGGGAACACGGCTGTCATGGGAGCCAGGTACATACATGATACTACTACTTTCTGGCTTAGGAAGCTAATGCTGACATGTTGGGGCGGTGCAGTATCTGGGTCTTTCTCCTCCTAGGCGTTGAGGCTATTCGAACATTTAAAACCAACCCGTATCTTGTGATAGGGACACATCACGTCCCGACATGGACGACACCTTTAGTGCTGGTATTAGTCGTTGAAGCACTTATTCCCAGCACTAGTTTCATTGGTCATTTATGTGGTGTAGGAACAGGTTACCTATGTATGCATTCTCCTAGACATTCCCTTCATCTCATCGCAGTATCACTGACAAACTCCCACTTAGTTGGTCTGGGTTACCTGAAGTTCCTATCCCCACCAGAGAAAGCATTGCGGTGGATCGAGGGCCGGTTAAATCTATTAGGACGGCTGCCGCACTACGTCAGTGTGGATCAGAAGACATATGGACGGTTCGGTGTCCTACCGACGAGCAACTCGAGCGCCTCGACCAGCACAATGACACCACTGGGATTAATAGGTTCTACGCAGAGACTAGGACCTTAGGGAGACTAACGATATACCTGGGTCTGGAAGAAAGAGGTGAAAACGCCAGTGATGTTGTAACTTGTACATAGCATAGGTGTTTGTTATGGTATTTGACATTATTGCATGATACTGGAGTTCGCGGAAGGATTATAAAACCATGCGCGTCGCGAGGCTGTATACTAATAACACCTAAGCCGCCGCGCTCATATGAAGGATAGGAGGACTGGCTGTTTGTGTCACTAATAAACTCGAGCGCCTAAGCGATGTATCCCTATATGTATTCATTACTATGGGTATACGTCCTGCAATATATTCGCCTTTCCCTCAATCCTAGATATCAGAGATAGAGACATCCGTAGATATCTTCCCCTATGTAGAAATAATTTAGCTCAAGCAGCTCCCTCGCCGGCTTTCTGCTAGCAGCTCCCTATAACGCTCAGGTACATATATGTATATTGGAAAAGAGAATATGCAGCTAACAGTTAATTGAACCCCATAAGGCTGATTATGTAAGGCAACCTTATGCATTGGATACGGCTTTGGATATGCATTTAATTAGAAGGGACCCCTGAAAGTTCAAGCTCAAGCCACGGTTCTCGTGTTATACCGCGATCTGCACGTCGTATAACTCAATGTAGACCGTTACACACATCACTTCGCCGTGTGTTCGACAGCGCATAGTCAAAATTTCAGAGACTAGAGCAGCCATGCCGCGTCTAATCTGTAAGCTAACCTTTTACTTATCCGTCGCCAACCAAGAACCGAGAGAACCAGAGCAATGGGCTAATGTATAATGCTACCAAAATAGCTGCGGCGCTGCTCCTGCGCCGCGACCCGCGACTCCTCAAGCTCCCGCCGTACTTGTCCCTCCTATGCATTATCGTCGGCGTCGTCTGGCTGCTTATGCTGCCGCTAGATAACTACTCGCGCCGGACATACATAAGCGAGAACGCGCTGCTGCCGGGACAGGTGCACACTTACTTCGGGGGCTCCGACCAGAATATATTTCGGGCATACAGACACGAGGTCGATGCCTTGATTACCCAGAACAAGACTAATATCGAAGTCAACGACGAGCTCGAGAAGATCTTCAAGGGAGTCGGGCTCAAGGTCGGAAGGCAGAATTACACGTATTATTCCGGTGGAGAGCAATTCGGCGGCGAGAATGTGTATGCCATTCTTCAGGCCCCGCGGGGCGATGCTACGGAGGCTATTGTGCTGGTCGCTGCCTGGAAGAACGTTAATGAGGAGTTCAATCGGAATGGCTTGGCGCTGGCGCTCGCCCTAACGAGGTACTTTAAGAGATGGTCGCTTTGGTCTAAGGACATTATTCTCGTAGTGCCGCCAGACAGCCGCGCCGGCCCCCAGGCCTGGGTCGATGCGTATCATGACGCACATGATTCTAGCCAAGTCGCCTCACTGCCTATTAAGTCCGGTGCCCTGCAAGGCGCCATCTGCCTCGACTACGCGCAGGAGGGCCGTTTCGACTCGGTGCATATCGTCTACGACGGCGTCAACGGGCAGCTCCCGAACCTCGATCTGATCAACTCGGTTGTGAACATCGCGAGCGGGCAGATGGGAATGGAATCCGCAATACAAGGCATGTTGAAGCACAGCCAGAAATACGACGACAATCTGCAGACGGTGCTCCGCGGCATGTTGCGCCAGGCTCTGGGTCACGCGAGCGGTCCGCATAGCTCGTTTATCCCGTACCACGTCGACGCCATCACGTTGCAGCCCGTGGGCCAGGGGTGGCATGATGAGATGGGGTTGGGGAGATTGGTCGAGGGCATGTTCCGCAGCTTGAATAACCTGCTCGAGAAGCTGCACCAGAGTTTCTTCTTTTACTTGTTGATTCACAAGCACCGTTTCGTGAGTATTGGAACATATCTCCCGAGCGCCATGTTGGTCGCGGTCAACTTTACGATTATGGCTATTTCGCTGTGGGTTAAGAGTGGGTATAAGGAGGTCGAGAAGACGGAGTCGAAGGTTGAGCGGGATGGCAAGGCTAAGGAGGGTGAAGAGAAAAAAGGGGCGACGCCAAATTCGACAACTGCGGAGCGAGAAGTACTTCTCCCACTCGTCCTCGTGGCGAGTTGTCAGTTCTTAGGCGTTGTTCCGCTCTTCATTTTCAACCAGACGCCTTCTAGTGTATGTCTCCCAATTTTCTTGCCTAATTCCGTCTTCCTCCATATCCATCAGATGATTTCAGTGTCAACTAACAAACAACCACAGCTCCTCACACCAGTCTTCGCCGTATTCTCCCTTCTTAACGCAGGGCTCCCGCACCTCGCATCTTACCTCCTGGCAAATAACACTCGCAAGCCGCCTACGGCGCAGCAGTATCTGCTCATTAAGTCGTTTTCGCTCCTCCTTCTAGGCATGTTCTTGTCGTCCCTTGCAACTCTCAATTTCTCGCTCGCGTTCATCATCGGTCTACTCTCTTCTCCCCTATCCTTCACCCGCCCCTGGCCCTCCTCTGCCGTGGCTAGATATGCGTATGCCGTGCTCTTGCACGCGCTAAGCCCACCCGTTGTACTACTAGTAGGTAGTTTATTAGGGGGCGTGAGTGTGCACGATGTACTGAAGGAGGCAGCATTCGGGTGGCATGTCTGGGGCTTGTATACCCCGCTGGTGGTATGGTGTGTCTGGTGGCCGGCTTGGCTGGTGGGCCAGCTGATTGTGCTGGGACGGCCGGGGAATAAGGAGAAGCAGGCTTGATTTAAATTAATGGGTTAAGGCGGTTTGGTATCATTATAAAATAGCGTGTCTACTACGTACTTGCTAGGCTGGACTGGTCGAAGAGCGTAGAAGATAAAGACTTTCGATGACCTAAGTTTCGGTGCTGGCGTTACTAAAAGAGATAACAATAGAGCTGGCTGCAGCTGAGTAGAGCAGATGATTAAGATACCATCATCATTTCCAATACCTTCTTACTTGCTTGAGCGGGAGATCTATGAGACACTGTGTCCGTAGCGGTCTCTTCTAAAGCTACATATACGCACTCTATCTTACGAAGCAGGCAAATACGGCAGCTTCAAGGCGGAACGACAGAGGCACATCAAACATCTCTATCGGAATCAAATACAAGAAAAGGCGGTTACTTCGAGTCAAATTTTACTTGTTAGGCAGTTAATGTAGATTGATACCCCGAATCGATCTCTTCGTCAAATCAGATGTTTTGTAGTACTCATTTGCGGTCCTCTTGCCTAGACCGCATGTCGTCTATTAGTATCTATCATACAAGACTAGAACTCTCTTACGTAGAGACGAGACTGCAGTTTGCTCAGCTCGAATTTCTCTCGGGGTCCTCGCCTATTACATAGCATTTTAGTCTTCTCATCTTTGCAGCACAGGTCCAGACAGATCAAGGAGCCCAAATATCCTGTCCCGTAGCCTCGATCCAGTTGCCCAACTTATTCACGTTCTCGCCCCACTCGCCTAGTCGCTGGCTCATGCTGGCGATCTGGGCCATATCCAGGATGCGCGGCTGCACCCAGGTGAAGTTGACCAGCTCGTCTACCTCGTCAATAGTACCTCGCACCAGTCCCAAGCTCAAGGCCTTCATGACCAGGTGTTCGATCTCGTCCTTGCGGACCTTTGTGTCGGCCGATATAGTGTCGAAGCTCATAGCACGCTGGTGAGGCGGCCGCCGGAACACGCTTTCGGTGAGAGCGGCCAGGTAGATCTTCTGGCGGATGTCCTCAAGGTGCTCTTTGAGGAGCGGGTTGCTGGAAATGTGGCCCGACAGCACGTCGTAGGCGGCCAGATCTCCCCGGTTGAAGGCTAGTAGTAGTTCCTGTAGCCAGGCGACGTCACCGGTCAAGGCGGCGAGAATGGGGTGCTGGAGCAGCTCGCCGAAGTTGTAGATGGAGTCGGAAACGAGGGCGGCGATACCTAAGTCATAGGCGCGGGCCTTGCGCTCGTCGGGGGAGAGGGAGGACAGATCTATGCAGGCAAGGTAGAGGAGGGCATTGCGGTAGTACGAAGCGAAGTCGGCTTTCGCCTTGTAGTAGTCGGCATTAACCTGGTAGAAGGCGGCGTGGACCTTAGTCTCGACGCTGTCGAAGGAGTCAAGGATGCGCTCAGCCTTGTCCAGGTTCTTGCGCGAAGACTCGAGATCCCGTAAGTCCAGCTGGACACGCGCGACGGCGGTGGTGGCGTAGACGAAAGCGTCTTGGGAATTCTCGTTGTCGACCTTCTTAGCGAGGTCGGTGAGGAAGGTCAGGCGTTCTTGGTCATCTATTCTCATATAATTAGTATCAGACAGACAGAATCAGTACATGCTAGGGTGTAGCATACCTCTACATTGAGTAGCAGCCTTCAGTCCAAGGTCGACAAGCTTAAGTTGGTTGATCTTATCAGCAAACTTTAATATGAAGACCTTGTAGAACTTGAGGCGCTGCTTTTCACTCTTAGGGTTGGCGAAGAACTCGATCAGGGCATCAGTGAGCTGGTGCCATAACTTGCGCTCCCAGAAATTCTCGAACTGGAGGATGAGGTATTGGAGCTCGTCTGGGGTCTCGACCTGCTGGTCGGCAAGGAAGTCGGCGATAGTGTCGACATTCATGATACTGGTTTTTCTTTTCTTCGCAAGGTATTCGTATGTAGAATTTGTGGTAGGAGGAGGGTGTAATGAGGAATTTCCGTGGAGAATTAGTATAAAATCGGCGACGTCTTGGTTTGGTTTGTTTTGTTTTAAGTTATAAAATGTCAAAGGTGAGGATCGGAGCTTCTCAAGCTTCAATCAATACGCGGCTGGTGTGCAGCCTGTCCGGGAAGGTACCAAACCAAAATGGGTACATCTTACCTTAATTATGTAACCTAAGTACTTCCATCTATGTAGTTTAGCTTCCAGCCGTACTTCTTGGCTTATTTAATTGTGGCTTGACACTCAAGAGCCAACCAATCTCTCAAGGCGCATTAGCTTTGACCAATACTTTCTGTGGCTTGACTCATTGAACGGTTCAGAGCTTCGATCCCACCAAGAAACGAGCGATTCGAAGCTTCAATCAAACCAGCTCTCTATTGCAATTGGAAAGGCCCTGTCATTCTTGCACCTCGGTATCGAGCAAGGATGGCTTCCTTTCCGACCGCCGTGCGGTCTAGTCGAAAGCTGGCCTTCAATCTCGTCCGAGCCCGACACGTTTCCGACCTTGCCATCTCCCGCACCGGCAAGCCCATCCTCCGCGTACAGGGTGGAAGGTCAGTTAACGTTCTTCCTCCAACGCCAATGGGCATTATACTGACCTATTCACACATATAGATCAGCTATCGGAGGTATATCATTACTACGAACCAGCCCTCAGTCTTCCGATCCTAACACTATGCATAGGTCACACTGCGACAGTATTTGGCGCAACGGGACAGCTCGGAAGATATATCGTCAACCGATTAGGTATGGGCAAGGCGGAAGGCATTATACTTTACTGCGGTTAACACCATGTCACAGCCCGCCAAGGATGTCAAGTTGTCGTCCCCTACCGAGAAGAGATGGCCAAGCGCCATTTGAAGGTCACAGGTGATCTAGGCCGAGTCGTCTTCATCGAGTACGACCTTCGCAACACCGAGTCGATCGAAGCGAGCGTTAGGCACTCCGACGTTGTATATAACCTCATCGGCCGGAATTACCCTACCAAAAACTTCACCTTAGAAGATGTTCATGTCGAGGGCACCGAGCGCATTGTCGAGGCCGTTGCCAAATACGACGTCGACCGTTACATCCACGTCTCTTCCTATAACGCCGACCCTAACTCGCCCGCTGACTTCTTCCGCACCAAAGGGTTGGGAGAGCAGGTTGCGAGAAGCATCTTCCCGGAGACTACTATCGTACGACCGGCGCCAATCTTCGGATTCGAGGATAACCTTCTCATCCGGTTGGCCGGAGTCACCAATCTATTCACATCTAACAACATGCAAGAGAGATATTGGCCCGTTCACGTATGTCCTTAGGATCCTCATGTCGAGATATTGAACCTTTTACTAATTTACCTAGTCCATTGATGTCGGTCAAGCTCTGGAGGCCATGCTGTACGATGACACCACAGCCGGACAGACCTTCGAGCTCTATGGCCCCAAGAACTACTCGACAGCAGAGATTGCCGAGCTAGTCGACCGAGAAATCTACAAGAAGAGAAAGCATATCAATGTGCCTAGGGCCATTCTAAAACCTGTTGCCGGCCTGCTCAACAAGGTGCTGTGGTGGCCGGTGCTGTCTGCTGAAGATGTAGACAAGGAGTTTATCGACCAGAAGATCGACGAGACAGCGAAGACGTTTGCTGATCTAGGCATCAAGCCGGGCGACATCAGCAACTTCACATACCACTACTTGGTAAGCATCTTTTCATTTTCAATCGGCGTTGCAAAGGAATATGCAATTCTAATAATTTCAACAGCAAGGATTCCGTAGCTCAGCATTCTACGACCTTCCGCCGGCGACGGAGAAGGAGAAGAGAGAAGACAGGAAGTATTTGCATGTGATGGAAGACGTATAGAGGAATAAAACTACGCAAGACCAACTTTTCTATAATCCTCGGGATCAGAAAAGGGCATTCGTATTGCAATTGTACATATATACTAGACGAACGTAGTTTTCCTTAATTCAAAACCACGAATAGCACTGTAAGAGATTTCCTGAGCTGCAGAGTATTCCCATATTGTAGTATTTACGATATGCTGTAGTTTGCCTCTTTTCGCGGTTTTGAATTTGTGACAATTCCGCTTCTAATTATTTTCGGGCTCCGAGAAAAAAAAAATCTCGACTTATTTCTCAGAGCTAAGCCGGAGCCCAACAAGAATAAATCAAATTCAATCATATAGTCAGAGAATCCCATTATTCATCCGATACACTGAAGTCAGTCAAGTAAAAGTCGTATAAAAATGGCCGATAGCGACGATGAACCAATGTAAGCCAATCAAACCCTTCAGAGTCGAGATCAAGTCATGGTTTGAAATCACCAATCTCATTCCTATAACAGCCATCTTTATGAATATTAACGAATCTACAGAACCCTCTCTTCGCACGCCCTTGCAGCGCTACAGGAGTTCTACGGCGAGCGCGATGCGCATGCCGACAAGTTCGAGAAGCTGAAGGCGGCGGCCGAGGAGCAGCATGCCGGCGCGCAGCCCTTGTCCATGGACGCCTTCACGGAGGACTGGAATGAGTCTCAATTCTGGGTATGTCTCTTGAACTATGCGGCTCGTAAAGGATTTATGAATTCATCATGGACCATGAGAGGAACCGCCGGGAGAGAAGACGAAATGGGGCTGACTTGACGGGCCGCAGTATTCAGATGAGACGGCCACGCTGCTTGCGAAGCAGTTACTCGACGGAGTGCGCGAGGACGAGGTTATCGCAGTGGTATCGGCCCCAAGTGTCTTCGTCGCTTTGAAAAACCTGTTGGTAAGTGAAGGCGCCTGCCCTAGGTTCAGATCCACGAGGACCATCCGATGGTCTTCAGTGCGCTTGGTTAAGTGAAGCATCGGCAGAGCTCTCTCTCTTTCCAGTATCAGTTCCATGTGCCCTAGCTTAAATTCAAAGCGTGAACGATGCCGCGTGGCTTTTTCTATTTCTCTCAGAGCCTTGAACCGTTGTCATGCCGGTGGAACTGTTCATGAATTTCCCCGTCCAGTCACGACGGTGGCCAGGGAACAGGAGAGCGAAAGCCATCAGATTTCTCAACACAATCTATCCGTACCCTCAGTGCCTTAACTTTATCTTTGAATCCAGAATGTTATTGATAGGATTATCTACCTCCCCAGATTTCCTGCATTCTACATACTCCTGCCTCCTTGAATGAAACCACTGACATCCCAATCTCTCCTCTCAGAATACAGACGCGTCTGTTCCCAAACCAGGGAAGCTCTACCTCCTCGAGCATGACCAAAGATTCTCCGTATTCCCCGAGTTCATCTTCTACGACTTCCAACAACCCATCAAGCTTCCCGCACACCTCAAAGGCGCCGTCGATCGCATCATCTGCGATCCCCCTTTCCTCAGTGAGGATTGTCAGACTAAAGGTTCGTATATCTTGCTCTTCCCTGGTGCTAGTTAACGTATCTCGACTACTATCATTCGCCTAGTTTCCTTGCCCAGGTAGTGACAGAAATATGCATGCTATACCTATCTACCCCTGTCTATTCCACGATCCGCATCCATAGCACTGCAGGCATCCACACGACTAACTCCGCAGCAGCCGCTCTTACAGTCCGCTGGATGTCTCGCCCCTCCTCGGGAGCAGATAGCCATAGCAGCCCGCACCGGCGACTAATAGTCTGCACGGGGGAGCGCATGGAGACGCTTGTCACGAAGCTGTACCGATCTTTCGGGGCGCGCACAACGACATACGAGCCACGCCATGCTCGCGGGCTAAGTAACGAGTTCTATTGCTATGCTAACTTCGAATGTGACGCGTGGCGGTTCCGGGATGAGGAGAAAGATGGAGAAGGGTCGAAAGCTACATAGTCGGTAGATAGAACCAATCGAGCAGTTAATGTGAAGATGGGTTGGTGTAGACTGAAGATATATCTGCTCTAAAGGGGATATGTCCTCTCCTCCTCTACCTCTTTACGCACTTCGCATACTCTAAGTTCTCCGTTGTTCAATTCGTCGCCTCTCTAACACTTCTCACACCGAGATTATTAGCTCTCGTAATGCATATAACTTCGAGCCTATTAGCCCCTGGAGAATTTGCTCTTGCCATTCTTTGCCGCCTCTGATTTACCCTTCAATTTATCCCCTAACATAGAAAATGCCAATCTGGTTCTCAATATCGAGGTCGTTCACCATCTACTATGCTAGATGTTGATCTCCTAGGATGGCAACCATGCGTAGTAATAAATTAGGCCACCTTTGGCCCAAAATTTCGAACCTTGGTTGAGTACCTAGTCCTCGACGGATGATGAATATACCCCGGTCCAGGTTTCCCCTTGGTCCCGACTTCAGCTATAAGTAACGCCTAATAGTTAGAGAAGACCTGTTTAGGTACTGAAGAGACTCGCTGGAGAGTCGTAAGACAAAACGTCCAAGGCAATGTAGACACGGCACGTTGTCTGCAAATGCTACGGCATCAGCATCAGTACAGGAGATTTTGGCCAGCATTTGGGGTTGATAGTAGTGAGAAAAGGCCAAACCCATTCTGAATAGAGAGACGATAAAGTAGAAGAAAGTGATGGAAGGTGGGAAAATGAAGGGAGGACTACAATCGACATAAGTTTTCAGAGGAAAACGTTAATACAGCTATACAAGATATTCCAGCGTCGCGTAAGTCTTCATATTCAGGAAGGATTATATATCATCCAATCGAGAATATAAAACTACTAGCAACGCATTTCCATGCCTTTCGAATCATGATAGTAAAGGTAGATAGCAGTGACAGGCAGAGTTTATGAAAGACGTATGGATGTACTCAAATCGTAGCCATAGTATTGCTCTATGTGTGTATGCTGCTCTATTCAAAGACGCCGCACAACGTACAAATCACCGCGCCCCAGCCATGCAAATGCTTCAGTACACCGCCAACCAATTCCGATGCCCCGTGATGAAAACCAAGTAAACCCCCTTTACGCTAATGACCGGATGATGTAGAATAACAAGTAGGCCTGGCTGCCGAGGACATCGGACTTCTTGGCCAATTCGACTCTGTGGTCGTTGAACGAAAACCACTAGAACGGAGTTAGTATCGTTAGGAATGTTGATATGATTGAAGACTTACTTGATCGCCAACTCTGGAATACGTCACGTAGTGTCCTGCCCTTGTTAGCTTTGATTGATAGAACTTCGATGAGATCAGATGACTAACCTGTATCGATCTCTCCAACGTGCTCAACTACACTCAGAAGGTCATATGTACACGATCGCCTCAGCTCCTGACTGTCCTTGGCGTCTGCCACCCTACCACGAGTGGTATAAGGGAGCATATTCAGTTGCAACGGGAATTGTACTTTCGTACTAATCTTCGAGGCAACGCGATCACGGTTCCCCTGTTTGAACTCGAATCTCTATTTGACTTGTTAGCATTCGTATCTCGAGATGCCGAGACAGTAAATGACTCACTTTGAGTTGTATGGATAGGACATTCGGTAAAAGCTTGATGCTGTGATCTCTTCGAGCCTGTTGTGACGAGTTGCAACTCCTACATCGATACTCGCACCTGTCAGACTTGATGTACTCTTCATCGAGACACTCCTGAAGTGTCAGCGACGGGCCGCCCTTAGCCGCCTTCTTGCCCCTCTTCTGTGATAGGTTCTCTAGGCCCAAACTCAGGTCAAGGAACGACTCTACTGCGTTCGTGACACCATTACAATTTAGGCAAGTCGTTTGGCTCTGGAGTTTTCCGTAGAAGGTCTGGTGAATGATGCAATTGCAGCTGTGCTCACTACCCGTCTCAGGCTTCTTACCGTCTCCGTTTCTTTCGTGTAGCTCTTCGGCTAAGAATTGAAAGAATTCATGCGCATCTTGCTCCTTAGTTGTCACCAGATTCTCAAATGCCTTCTTCTCGGATATCCAAAATCCGGAGAGAATATTGGCAGCCGTATAGCCATTAGTATTCTCGAGGGCGTAGAAATCTTGGAACATATCGTCCATTGCGCAGCTCAGACAGTGAGGCACTTGGCAGTCACTACTCTGGTGTCCGTCGCTGAGGTAGAAGTTCCTGAGGAGAGGATTGTGAAGAAAACTTTGTAGGACCACGTTTTGGTAACATGTTGCGCCGGCGTTATATATCCCCCGAAGCCCGTCTGCTCTGCATGACGCAATAGTGGTATTAGAGGAGATATATCTGGGATCGTCCTTCAGAGGGTCCTTAACAGCGTCTGAGAACATTTCCTCGTGCTTTCTCTTACGACCTAGGTACGTTAGTATGAGTTGATAGTCTCCTTAACCGAGATCTCCTCTTTGTTCCTCCCGTCTCCGGCCCCAAGGGGGTGAGTGCAGACATACTTGAGAATGATCCAGTTCCTATCTTTCTTACTCTCAACTCGTCTAGGGTCGGGTCCCACACAAAATCCTCACAGAATTGGCAGAATAGTGCACCACTTCTCGAGTCAACATCTGCAAGTAGTCAGTCAAGATATGAAGCCAATTTATGGTTTCGCCCGAACTTACAGAAGCGATGGCTCTTCTTATTGCCATGCTTACTGCGCTCTTCCTCTGGGACAATAGTAGAACATTGTAGACAGAGGTAGTTAGAAGTTAAGGATGTGACTACCTGCCCGTCTGGGCCCTTGCAAGTTTGGGGGATTAGGGGGCTGCCGTCGAAAATAACCCTCAGTAGCATCTTATAGTACTGAATAGAACTATTCATGACATCCGGGCTGTTAGAGAGAAGGAGCTGGACATGTTCTAAGAAGTATTAGTATATAGCAGAGTAAAAGCCCACGGCTTAGGGCTATAATACTAACCACAACCAAATAACGGTGTACCAGGAGTAGGGGAGTTGATTTTAACACTTTTGGGCGACGCCGGGGTGGTAGGTCGCGCAGCCATGATTTCTACCAGGACTTTAATAGGTTTTCCAAGGTCTTCTTGTATGAATTTGAAGAGTGTGTGTGCAATTGCCGCGACGGTGGAGGGTTTTATTCGGCGCGGGAATGTACTTAAATTCGACCGGCGGCGTGCATAAGAATGGGTGGGCTCGCGATAAGATTGCGTTTAAAGATGGCTTTGGCGACAGAACAAATCGTCTTTCGTAATTGGGAACGATCGAGGCAGCATACCAAAGATTAAATATCTAGGTAAGGAGGATGGATGAGGCTCTGACGTAAATGGGGAATAGGTACAGCGGACTCTGAAGCGAAATACTATAAGCTCCTAAAGATGCGACTCGGCCGCCAGATCTCTTTAGAGCTTCTTTATCGGGTTCGGCTTCTGGTTAGCGGTATATAAACTATATACGTATCAGATGCATACTCACAAGCCTTCGAAGCAATTAGATAAGTTGCTGGAAAAGCTTCACGACGTCAGATCTACGAACAATTAATGACTTTGTGCAATACAGCGTCATTCAGGAAGCGCAGGAAAGATTACGGATTTACAGTTGAAGCAACACGCTGGAAATTCTTATCAGCACCTGATCCGCAGTCTTATCCTGCTTATCAGGCACGCTAGCGGGAAGATCCAGGGGTTTGCTAGCTGGGCCAAGCTGGGGGCTAGGTCCAACTTATTAGGTCAAACTACGGCACCTCAAAGGGGAAGTTGTAGGTACTATGTATGTCGCACACCAGCGAACCTTCCCGTTGGTAAACTTTGATCATTGATCATTTCGGATCTAACTAAACCTTATCATTGGGGGGTAGGGGACCTCGGCAAATCATCTCTATCCAAGTGCTATTCTCCTCTTGCTCCTCTTGCAGCTTCAGGTGCCATATAGATTGATGGCACAATTGATGGCACAATTGAGGCATGTTTTATGCTCATTCTTTAATGTCCAATAGTAATCTGACTTTATTATCGAGTTATCAGCCACCTAACTAAAGTTGCCAGTATGTTGCACTAACTATTACCCCTCCAGATTTTAGGGGAGTGATATCTATAGCCTGAGCCCTTAACTTGAAATCATCATTATCTCTCCGTCTGTGTGTGGCTCTAACTTGGTTCTGTCTATTGGTTATTCCAAACCTCGTTTGTCTTTGGTGGTGGCATGAGAGCTTTCCGAATAGCTTCTAGCACCAAAATGGCTACTCAACTTGTCCACCTGCCTGAGATTGAGCGACTTAGTCCCGCCTGTATCCGTATCCTTGGCGGTAATCCAAGCAAGTTTACCCTGCAAGGTACCAACACGTATCTAGTTGGAACCGGACCTAACAGGCTGTTAATCGATACCGGTGAAGGCAAACCCTCGTGGATTGAAGCTTTGAAGAGAACTCTAGAGGAAGAGAAGGCAACGGTCCAAAGTGCTCTCATCACTCATTGGCATCATGACCACACTGGCGGAATTCGCCAGCTCCTAGAACACTCACCTCAAACTATGATCTACAAGAGCTCGCCGTCAGAAGGTCAATCAAATATCTCGGAAGGGCAAAGATTTGAGGTGGAGGGGGCCACCCTGATAGCCTTGCACACTCCAGGCCACACCACAGATCATATGGCCTTCATCTTGCAAGAAGAAGACGCGCTGTTTACAGGCGATAATGTTTTAGGTCAGGGAACAGCTGTATTCGAAGATCTTGGCACTTATCTTAAAAGTCTAGCAAAGATGGAGAAGCTGGTATCAGGCCGGGGATACCCAGGACACGGTCCGGTTTTATCACAAGCGAGCGCCACGATCGCTGAATATATCTCCCATAGACATCAGAGAGAGCAACAAGTACTGCAAACCTTGGGTTCGGCTAGGGATCGCGACCTTTGGACACCTATGGAACTGGTAAAAGTCATTTATCGAGATGTTCCTGAAAGCCTTCACGTGCCCGCTGCCGCTGGTGTGGCTCAGATCCTACGGAAGCTCCGGGACGAAGATAGAGTCGCATTAGAGGATGGAGATAAGTGGCGTCTTAGAGACCGGTCAAGTTTATGATAACGTCAGCTACGCCTCTGTACAACCCACAGCAATATGGGAACAGACAGGTTTGAAAGCAAATGATTAGGTGCCTCGATGTTGGGTTTTCGACGTTGCGACTTTAATATATGGACGCTGTCTGGGACCGATGAGAGGAGACTGTTTTCTGCGATCACAGCATGGTCACAGTGATACGTACCTAAATCAACATGCTCAAATCGAAATTTCGCCTTACCTCACTCAGCCCGGTCTTCCGCATCTGCTCTGGGCATCTTTAGGTCACCAGATCTAGTAGTGAGACGATTATGGGGTAGTACCAACATGTCGGGAGCCGCGTCGCCCCCAATATCACAGGCAAGGAGTTATCATCATTCGGGTACCACGGCGAATAAGCGCCGCGATGCCGGCTTTTCAACAGCGTATTAGAAAATAAATGTTGTAAGACGCAGATATGCAAGGAGACCTATATTGACCTACGTTGCAATTTCGATCATTGATCAAAATGTGTTAGTGTCGCACGATGGTTTTTCGGATGCCCGGGGCCAAGAATTGTATGACATTCCATAATCAAAATTCTTCTCTCGGCGGCGTTAATTGGGTCATGAACGATTCCTAAAAAAGACACCAAAGCGTTCGATTTCTTTTTGAATTACTACTTCCGTGATTCGTGGCTCAAGTTGACTGCGTACCTAGCTCATTCTGGCGCCTCGTTCATCCCTCCGGCCGCAGCTCGTTCTACCTAGGTACCTAAGGTAGCAGCAAGGGTTAGAAGCTCCCCACCGCCAGGTTCACACAGGTATAGTTGAAGTTACTGCATATTACCCGCAATGTGGATTGTTTAAGGGAATTTTTTAAAATCCCACCAGCCTTACCGTGAAATGGAAATTACGGTAATAGGTATGATGGAATCGCACACTACATATATCCATTCCCGACCAGGGCTAAGCGAATCTGTATATCGTATCTCTTCCCCATTCGAACTCCGGCTCGGTCGGTCATTTTAACCTCCTTCTCCGACGCGGCCTTAGAAAGAAGTTCGGCTATGACTTCTTCATTGCAGAGAATGAAGAGGAGCCGTTAATTATTAACGCCTTGGGCTCATTTCTCTGTATATTGGCATTATTAATCAGCTGCCTACGAGACGTTTTGACCCAATTATCGGCTTTGGCATCGTGGCTGCATAGTTAGCGATGATACTGCTGGCTGGCGGATTTCTACATACTATGTTCTACCAAGAGGTATGGCGTCTTGGTTGTGTGGATAGTGTTGTTGGCATGTGGATTTTCTATCGAGAACTCGTACTCGGTATGCCCATGCCCGAAAATCGCATCGACGAGGATAGGGAGACTACATCGAGATTTGCTTTCGAGCCCCATGCTACTTCACCATTGCCAATGTTACCAATGTCACCCTCCACTTTCCCGTCACAGCTTAACGAAGACAGATTCCCATCTCACCGTCTGCAGACATCTAACCACGTAACCCTCGTTATCTACGTTCCCCAGACTGTATCAGTTACAGATATCATCTGAGGGGGGGTGGTTCATCAGCTCCGCTCGCATAGTATTCCTCGTAAGGGTGCGCACGTCACCTTTGACTGAAGGATTTGGCGGTCGGGAATTGGTGTGTTGTAGCGCTACTGCCCGTTTCTTGCATGATGGCGCCCGGGTAAGCTGCCATCCCCGGTCGCTAAGGTAGTTGATGATGAACAGATTGGTCGAGGGGGTTTACTAGGGATACTACATATACAGTGAAACATACCTTACTTCTCGGAGTTAGACGGTTCTATCCCAACTGTGTGTGTGTGTCATTACTCGGGGAGGTTGTGAAGCTTGGCTTATTGCGGAATTATGCCAATGTTATGTATAATTACGGTAAAAGCCTCCATCGTCAACGTTAATGACGCTCACCCAAGTTCATAAACATATCATAGCCAGGGGTAGCTAGGCAGTGTACCTACACATCATACGGTATTAATCAGCTATGTAGACTTCGTCATAAAATGTATGTAATGTAGGTATAGCTCGGTCTCGGGCACTTTTACTTAAATGCCGACGGCATTTTAGAATTTTAGTACTGTGTAACCAACGACAAAGCTAGCATCCTTGCTAGCGCGGCTCCTCAAGAAGCTCGAAAGGCTGAGAAATCAGTCATCTGCGCAACCTTCCCCGAGGAAGCTACCTACATTCACACATGATCAATCCAAAACCATCCGTTGGTTGAAAGGGAATAGCTTACATATCTCGAAGTCCTAAACATGCAGTAGTGTATACTATATGAATAAACAAAGAGAGACATAAATGTATAACTATTAACGACAACCAAACTATTGGATGTAGAACGGATGCGGATTTAAAACAGACGAAAGATAATAAAATATACCTAATTACAGTATGTCCGATTGCGGATGGCGGGGTTTTCGGATGCCCGCTCTTTCATCGATTGAAAATAACCTCTCTTTCTTAACTTACGTCAGGTCATAGGCGACAAGCGATTATTCATCATTGGACAGGAAGCTTCTAGTGACATGGAGGCAGTGATATGTCGTATGCCCCCAAGTATGTAGGTAGGTACATTCGGAATCCCCTGTCATCGAAGGTTGAGGTATTGACGACCTGCGAAGGTAACCTAAAATACCTTGCGGCAAGTGGGTCCCTCTATTACGCTTGTACATGCGCTTGACATGGATTATCATTTAACGAAGACCCATTCCTGCCACCAGATTATCCACTTCAGGTTCTGTGAGATTCTTGAAGCCCTTGACAGCTTCAACATCCATACCCATCCCAAGCCATCCACGACCAATCCATACCGCTGTTTTAGTTATTTTTTTTTCTCGGATGCCTCGGATGGTCAATCGTGCTATTTTCCCACGCTATCGCTCGATGGCTTGTCAGAAACAGATGGCACGAGCCGATGAAAGGGTAAAATGTTCACGGGTGGACCCGGTCCTTTATGTTTATTCTTAATGTTGCTCATAGTTGAGTCTACATGTACATCGAGTCGACATTGAGGCTACATTGACTTGCACGCAAAGTGCTATGATTTACCATACTTTATCTAAGTACCTACATTACCCACATGCCCAACTTCGGCCTCGTGGGCTGTGGGCTGTGGGCACAAAAGTGATGTCGCAGACAACCGTTGCCGTCTTTGGCACAAATAAATATATTCCGGGGCCATGCACCTGCCTCCCACCGAGATGACCGTTTATGAAAGCTTCCCCCCCTCCATCTTGTCGCCGTTTGCATTCCTATACATGCGGTAACAGTGCTGTTCCATTGGATACCAACCACTTCGTCTCATCTTTCTTGGTCTTATGTCATTGATCTAGCTACCTACATAGCTAGTCCTCTTGCTCATACGGACAGAGTTCGAAAGCCACGGTGAAGCCAGCCTTACATCTTCGAGGCTTTTATATCCGGTTCTTTGAAGGGTTAATCCCCCCTACAAATACAGAACTCGTTGAGGTGCATGTAAAACAATTATTCCCTCGTTGACCTGCGCAATCTCGCAGAACGGCATATTTCAAACATCAGCAGCGACATGAGGTCGACTGCCCAATCTGCGCTCAAGCTGCTGGCGCTTGTCGCCGTAGCTGGAGCTCTACCTGCAGTTCTTGCTCACGGCCACGATGACGGGGGCTCAATGGATATGGACATGGATATGAGCAAAGAGGAGCCCAAGCCGGATCCAGATTCCTACCCGCCGACGTACTTTTCTCATCCAGAGCATGTAGTCGAAATATACGCACATATAGCATTGATGGTCATTAGCTGGGTAATCATGCTCCCAATAGGTAGGAGATCTATCCCAGCTACATTAATCTATGCAACATGTAGCAATTCTAACTAGTCCTCCCAGCTGTCATGTTCTCGATTGCGCGATCACGATATACGCTTGCGATTCAGTTCCTATTCCTCTGTACGAATGCGCTCGGTGTATTGTTAGGAATTACGTATAATGCGAAGACCCCCGACCTATATCCTAATAATGCGCACCATAAGCTGGGCTGGATAGTCACTTGGGTGGTTAGCGTGCAGGTAGTCATTAGCCTTGTAGGTCGCGTAGCGGGCGTGATGAGCAAGAATAAAGTTCAAGAGTTCAGCAAGGAGGAGGAACAGGCATTCATTCCTGTTTCGACAGAAGCTATGGCCGAACACCAGCGCATGAACGATACATACTTCTCGCACCCTTACCGTCACTCGAATGACAGCGGCCAGGGCACGGAACCGAATACCGAGTCTCTGCGAAGCAACTCCGTATCGACAGCTGTGGGTCAGGAATCACCAGGCGACCGACGAGTACACTATGAAGACGACCTCGAAGACGTTCACTTCAAGCCCGCAGAGATGCTACCTTCGAAAACGGCCAACTCATTCATCGCTAAAATTGCTGGCAAGATCTCCGCCAGAGCCTGGAAGATTTTGATGTTTGCCTACAATTTCATCGACAGGACGATCCTTGTCCTGGGTTACATCGCTCTGTGCACCGGTATTATCGCATTCGCGCGATTCTTTGTAAGTTAACTTCTATGTAAACCACAAAGCACGGCATTAGCGACTAACTTAAGACGTTAGGAGGGACATGGGATTTTCAGTGGCCTAGCCCATTGGATTAAGGGTGGTATCTTCTTCTGGTATGGCATTCTGACTCTTGGGAGGTGGTCCGGAAGTTTCGGTGAACTGGGTTGGGTAAGTCGGAACAAACCCCGTTGGATCGAGATCCACTATGACTTGATGCTGACAAACTGTGCAGGCCTGGAATGTCCGTCCCAAGCAGAGCTCTCAGAAGTGGAGACCCACTGCGGAATTCGTCGAGGGTGCTCTTATCTTCAGCTACGGATCGACCAACATTTTCTTGGAGCATCTTGGGAATGCTGGCAAGGAGTTCAGCCCTCAGGATCTCGAACACATCTCCATCACCGTTCTCTTTATCGGAGGTGGTTTAGTAAGTTTCTATAATTGCCAACTGACAGGGGACATGGCACTAACCAGGGTATACAGCTCGCAATGCTGATAGAGTCAACACGAATCCGTGAACTACTGAACACCACTGTATATGAGGCAGCTCTCACACATCCGAGTCATGCGTATAGTGAAGAGGAGCGCGAGGCTTTGGAACCGCCCAAGCAGTATGAATTCTCAGTCAACCCCATTCCGGCGCTCGTGATCCTACTCCTTGGTATCATGATGAGTTCGCACACGCAGCAAAGTATGGTTTCCAGCATGGTTCACAAGCAGTGGGGTAACCTCCTTACTGGTGCCTCCTTTGCTCGAGGTTTCACATACGTACTCGTGTACCTCAAGCCCCCACGCTCGATCTTGCCCTCCAGACCTCCGACGGAGCTCCTCACTGCATTTGGACTAACTGCAGGGGGTACTATCTTCATGGCCAGCGTACGTTGTGTATTCATGGTAATTGTAAAACCGACTACTGACAACTTTAACAGGCTAGTGATACGGTCGCCGGAATGATCCACTATGATCTAGATGCTATGTTCTTTTATACGGTTACGATGGGCTTCGTCGGTTTGCTCATGGCATGGGTCGTGGTTCTTTTGGCCCTGAAGGGCTGGGCTGTTCGCAAGGAGTCTAGCCGACCCGCGAAATCGTGGAACTTGGCTTCCCGAGTTTGAGGAGTCTGTAGCTAGCGGACGTTAGGAAAAGCAACAAGAGGGATTCATCATGCATTGCATAGAAAACGACCTGGGTGCCCCTTAACATCGCATAGCTGGGGACACGGTTCGTCAGGTCAAATTCTAGGCTTACGGCGCATTGGGGTGGGTGGTCATTGCGATATACCCAAGATACTCCTGTCTTGTTTTTCAACTCATATTTTTGCATTCTGGACTTTCATTACTATCCATGATACCCCTAGGGAAGACGAAGTATGATTTGGAGAGGCATTTGGCGGTTGGCTTGGTAAGGGGGGTTGGAATCGGACGACGGACGAGTTGGCTCGAAACTCGGTGGAAGAGCCATCATTGGAATGATAAATCAGGTACTTAATGAATTATATTAATGAACAAATTAGAAATGCACGGAACATGATGGATGTGATTTGGCGTGAATTCACAATTGTTCTCTAGGGTCGCGCAACTCTGACGGACTTAGAGTCTTAAGAGATGATCTGTTGAGCTCATAGTGAAGGACTGGTGTAGGATTATCAACCCCAAATTCGTCGAATATGCCAACGCTCTGCATAGAGTACTGTCTAATAATACTCACTGTGATTATTCCGCCATCTAACTAGTCGTCGGCCTTATTAAGTCAATGTAGAATTAAAAAAAATTTAAGGTATAACCCGGTGACTCTCAAGAACACTAGCTGCAAATCAAGTAGGGGAAGAGGGAATAAGAGAACGAAAATAAAAATAAGACGAGATTTGCTGGGCGAATATGAGATATTACTAGATGGGTGTGGACATTAGTTTGAATTTGACAAAATTAGGTCAAAGGCTGTTCTACTAATGTCTCCCTATCCCAATCGAGAAATGGGATCCATTGCACGAGCTTTAGCTAGGTGCAGGTACCTATAGGGCACTACTCGTACGATTGTCGACTTTGAAAGTAGTTCACCTTTTTTTTCTCTTATCGTACCTCACCTTCAAGGGGCGGTAAGAGATCCTTAATATCACTACTAACAACCAAGTTATATTTGGTGGGTGAGTTGAACTATTGAAAGACGTAGCGAAAAGAAATATATACATGGTATGTAAATGCAGCATGGAGTGCCTCCAAGTGTATATTCGAATCGCCTGATGCATATTGTAATCAGGGGGTTAATACACACAATGGAACGTCATAGTCCCATTATAAGGCTCCCTCTATGCCAAATCTATAATATCCCCCCCTTTCAAATTAACCAACATTCTCAAGATGGCCGTGGCCCCAAGACTTCCCCATGGCCGATAGTGATGGGAGGCTAGCAGCATAGTCTAGCAAGCCTCATGTTCGCACTGAAGTTCGTCGTTATCTTCGCCTCGGCGACCTAGCCTAAGGCAACACAGGACTGAGACTTGGATTTCAAGTCGATGTCCTTCATATCGATGCATAAAAACAGACGCCTCCTCAAGAAACAGCAACATTACTTGGCTACAGGCAGCCCCTGCGCCTTCAAAAACGCTACCGCGTCATCTATACCTTGTGGGGAGTTGATCCAGTGCCCGCCGTCGGGATACTCGTGCCACTCGACATCCATGCCGAACCCGAGCAGCCCGTCCCGCAGCTGCTGGCCGTACTCCACAAACACGAGCGGGTCATCGGAGCAATGGCTCAGGAAGGCCGGCGTATTCCGCACCAGCTTATCGCTCTCGCTATCGAGAAACTCCTCCAGTCCCAGGACCTCCCTCGTCTCCTCTAGCGAGCCCCCCGGAAACGGCAGCCAAGCGCAGAACGCCATGAGGCCCGCCAACCTCGGCGGCACGTCGTTCTCCGTATCCACCACCTCGCCGTTTCCATCCTCCGCACTCAAATGCAGCAGGGTATGCACGGCCGTCGCGCCTCCCATACTAATGCCCGCAAGCACGACTCTGTCGAGCCCGCCGACGCTCTTAGCCTCCCTCCTGACGATCCTCCGGAGGGCCTCGACGCTATCGCTGAGCCCTTCGGCCTGCAGCTCCTCGCGGTCGCTCATGTCGAGGATGTTCCAGACGTCAAACCACTGGTTCCAGGACTCGCCCTTGGTGGCGACGAGGCGCTCCTCGGCCTGCGGGAACACCCAGCGCACGCTCGGGAACGCGTCCACCAGCGACCGGTTGCGCGAGTCCCGGTTCCAGCGCAGCAGCGAGTCCGCCATGATCTGCGACGTGTCGCCCCGCCCGTGTAGGAATATCACCGTGTGCGTGTGCTTGTGCGGGGATAGCGGCGCGACGACCGAGCAGCCGAGCTCCATTTTATATTGGGGGGGTGATTGATTGTTGGTTACTCCCTCTTCTTTTTTTTTAAAAGAAAAGATTTATATGTACTGTGTTTTATTACTACTCCAAAACTTAGGTATTCCCGGTTGCGGTAGCGGTAGCGGGAACGGCAGTGGGAACGGGAGCGGGAGTGGCGGGTCTAGTGTAATGAGAATTATGATTATGATGATGATGATGATGTAATGAAGAGGGGAGATGGGTTAGCATTGCTTTGCTCAATCTCTTAGGTAGTCTAGCCCCTTAGAGAAAGCGCGCGTGTAGGTATAATTGCGCGATGGACGGGTGTGTTTTTTTATTGAGGATGATGAATCCGGGTCCCCCCAATCTGTACGGGCTTTTGCTTTGGGGACGGGATTAAGGTACTAATGTTATTAACTGTTGGCTGTCCTTTAGTGCGCTTTTATGCCGGCCCAGTGCGCTGCCAAGCCGGAGGATAGCGGAGATCACCGCAAAGGCGCGATCGTTATACGTTGCGCTTAAAAGACGTTCATGCAACCCAAGGTAAAATAAAAATAAAAGGGGTTGAATGGATTAACTGATGAGGTAAACTTGTAGGTTACAAAGAAATGACGGGCCATATCTATAGTAACGACTCATAGTGGCGATTAGCCTTGAGGGGATTTTATGCTAGACTTTGCATTTACAGGGTCGGAACGTATCCCGGCTTGGGGGATGGGGAATGCGATCCTGAATGAGGAGAATGCATACCTAGTAATCTAGGAAAATGGAGCAAGGGAGAGTTAGATGTGACTGCGAAGACGTATCATGATTAGTATAACTCGACTGACTTGATCAGAGGTTGTATTTAGTCTACATATGCATATCTGTATCTGTCTCTAGAGTTTTATAGTTCGTCCTTCGTCCTGGTTTTTGGTTCGGAATCCTCTTCAAACCGTCTACTCTTAGTGTTCTTCTCCTCGGCGCTTCCTGAAAGCACTTTCTGAGTATCATCAGCAGTTGTAGCTAAGCCTTTCCGCCGTCGATCCAGAGCCGCAATCTCTTCATCGTATACAGTCCACTCCGGCACTTGTCTCCTAGCCCGGTCGAGTTTCGGCTCCTTCGTCTGCGGATTGTTGCACAAATCAATGGTTCGTGCTTCTTTTAGGCTCTCGTCGCTGCACCACGTCTCGCACCACAACCATTCCTGCGGTAGGCTGTGAATCGGGATCACGAACTGCATATGATTGGGCAGGTCTTGGTCGAGGTTAGAGAGAGATGCTGGATCGGCTGACAGTTGGTGGTAGTGCTGTCTGAGTCTATCACCAGCGGCAAGCTGTCTGAAGCGTTTGAGATCAACTACGTAGAGAGCCGAGATATGGTATGGACTACCACGAAGGTAGTTCTTCCAGTAGCCTTGTTTCCAGAAGCGGAAACCTTCCATCTCGGTTCGAGAGTCGCACATCGGCGTAAACCCGTATGGTGCGCCTTCTAGGTCAAGGTTGACGAGATCAATCATGTCCGTCCTGACGATTTGGTCCGCATCGACGAAAATGACCTTGTCGAGCGATAGAGGGAAGAGAACGTCGAGGAAAAGAATCTTGTAGCCCCAAATCTCACGCTGCTTCTCTTTTTGTTGGCGCAACCAGTGTGGCCATTTATACGTCACCATCTCGTATTTGAAGCCATACTCCTTAGCTAGGTGGGGTATGAAGTCTTTGAAGGATGGAGACAAGAATTGCTCGATGAACCAGAACTTGACCGTATGGTTTGTGTTCTTCATGACGGAAACCATCATGATGTTGAGCATGCGTTCATAAAGATGGCCGCTTGCAACGGAGAAGATATTAATCTCGGCATGTACTTCGTCTGAGACAGACTTCGGCTTGGGTTTTGATCCGCCGAGAATACCTTCAGCAAACTTGAGGCCGCGAGAGATAAGGTCACCGCTAGAGTCCGAGCTGCTTTCTTCAAGGACATCTTCTAGCTCCATACCGGGCTTACGCTCAAGCCGTGGGTATAAAGTGGTGCCTTGGAAGTCCATAAGAGCAACTTCGGTACCTTCGTCACCCGGTACGGCGTTATATCCTTTGGCGCCCACGCTGCTGATATTGAAGATCTCCGAGCTTCTCCCTTCTTTGAGAGTAATATTGTAATAACCGGGGTTGGCCTTGAATTGGAAGTAGCCAAGATTGGCCATGATGATTGTGTCATCAACATGGGGATCACGTTCAGTCCCAAGCAACAGCTGCACGCCGCGAGGTGGACTGCCTGTGGTTTCTCTCGAGTGACCCTCGATTAAGATATGCTCAAGTTCATAAACGGCGTCTACATCCGTCTTAATCGAGCTGAGCTTTAAGTTGTCCAAATCATGGACAGAGTACTTAGCTGCCACTAGCCAGGCAGGCGGCACATCCATACCGAGATTGAGAAGAGCCTCAGAAGGAAGTCCTTTGAAGGTCGCGCCTAAAGGCTTTACCTTTCCGGCTTTATCGAAAGACGGTGCTGAGTCCAACACGTAGCGGTAGAATCTTTTGACTGGTAGTTCCTCTATCTTCTCCTTGGGATTGAGAAAAATGCGCATGTAGACTCCGTCCAGCTGGGACAAAACTTTGAGTATGGGAGCCCACTTCTGCCCAACCTCACTAGCAGGGTTGATCATAGCAACAAAGTGAATGTTCGCTGTGGCTGCGTCACCAGTATCGATCATCGTATAACTTGAATTCCATTGATCGTACATGGTAGTCCTGAGAGTTGGAGCGGATTCAAAGATACCTTCCGGTAGATCTGATATGGTAGATAGAGCCGTCACAGACGTAAGCTTTGCAGCAGCTAGCGGACCCGAGACTTTGTCAGTCAAACCTAGAGAATCTATAGCCTTATATACTGGAAGTATCCGTGTTGCCTGTTCAAATTCGAGCAGCAAATCGAAGTCGGCTTCCTTGAATTCAGAATTGGCAGTAAATGGGCCGACTACACGACCATTAAGAATGAGTAAATGGGAGCCTGGGTTGATCGCGGCAGCTGTCAAAAATCTCGACAAAGCGGCGTTGTATCCGTCATCCCGCACATCGACAGGTCCTAATAAGAGTATTTCTAGAGTTTCTAAATTCTCGACCTCCAGGAGTTTGGCAATGTCTTTCCTCAGCAACGCGTTAATCTCGTGTGCGTTGCTAGATTTTAGCGGGTTATGGACGATATCAAGGCGAACGCCAGGATTGTTGCGTCGGAACGCTAGAGCAGATAATAGAAGGCGGAGACCTTGCTGAGAGCTCAGATCAGCGACCACTGTAAGAGTAGCCCAAGTTTCCTTGCTTGTGTCCTCATTCGCTTCAATAACAGGGACGAGATCGAACAGATCCTTATGTTCTGTGTAAATTTTGTTGACATTCAAAACAGTGAGAGTATTGTCACCCTCCATGAATATGTAAGGATTGCGTCGGGTCGGTGCGCCCTCCAGGAAAAGTCCCGGAATCCATGTCTCATCGTCAACTTGGCCCATGAAGACACCCTGCTGAACCAGCTGCAAATCTGTGCTCATCCTCATGGTCATAATCTGAAGCCAGGTGTCCTCCCGTGGAATGGCTATTCCATTAAGAAATAATGGAGGTATTTCGGTATTGGCGTTGAGTCGTTCCACCCAATGCTTTGCGAGGTCGACTTGTTTTATATGGTCTGCCGACTCGAGAACTTCCTTGAATGGAAGAGGAGTTGACTCAGCCTTCGGTGTTCGATCTTTAACTGCTTTGTCGAAATTGGCCTGGTCAGAACCTCCTTTCTTACACAGCTCTAGATAGGACATGAGACTGGCTAGCCCGTAGTTCTCAAGCAGGTGGTAGGCTACTTTTGCCCGTTCTTCGGCCTCCTTCGTCGGTGTTAGCGGAACTAAGCCGAAGCGAACTGGTAGCAGCCTTCTAATATATCCTTGAAGCTGTTCAACGACTAAGGAAAGATCTTCTGCTTTAGTCAAGTCAACCGGAACGACCAAGTTGAATATATCCTTGCGGATTGGAGGGATTTGTCCAGGATAAGTTCGTTGCATGAGCTGGAAAATGGTTAGTTATAAAACGAAGTTCCTTTAGGTTAGTTAAGGGGCGCTTACGGCCATGAGGCTTTTAGGATAATCAGCATATCGCTTGTCCTTTTCGATGTTGTTCAACCAAATGATGACACGACCCTCCTCAATCTCATCCCGCCAGTCAAATCTACGAGGCTCATCGTCGGACTTGGCGATTGTCACTTCACGGTTGCCAAGTAAAGATACTGCCTCTTTGCTAGTTAGACCTAAATCCGTCACGCCCTCGATGAGTTTTCTTTCCCGCCGAATGCTATCGACGAGAGTGAAGGGGTCAATTTGCCGCTCGATCAGTTGAACACCGTTCATCCAAAAGACGTTCATTCCAGCTGGGACCCCTAAAGCTCGGTTTTGACGGTGCTCCTTAACGAAGGCATCTGAGGCGTTGTGCGCCGCAATTGAGCCAGAGAACTTTGGGAAATCTTGGGTCAGCTTGATCAAGGTTTGGAAGGGATCTTCGCTCTGCATGATGAAAGATCCAGCTTTGAGTCCTAGCGACGATAGCTCTGAGCTCGATAGTGGCTTCAGATCAGTGACCTCTTCTTCTCCATCGAGCACGACATCGGTAGGCGCGGGTTTCGCAGCCGAATCTGTCTCAGTCCCAGCGTCGCGATCGTCAATGACAATGTAATCTGTTCGTTTCAACTGAAGTTCTACTCCATACCCACTGACCGGCAGCGGCTCTCGTTCTCTAGTTTGGTCAATACGATATCGTAACCGGTAAGAAACCTCTCCTTTCCGGGCCATATCGGCTAGAGATTTATGGAAAGCCCCAAACTCGGGCTTAGTGATATCTGCATATAATATGGCCTCCGAGCCGGCACCCGACGTACGATCGAACGGGAGAAGCCGCAATTGCCTATAGTAGTGTTAGTCGTATCATCTAAAGTTAACAAACGGGAGATAGAGTACATACGAGTCTCCTGGTACATGACCTTCGGCATGCGCAAGCGACGCTGAACAATACTGTTTCCCACTCAGGAGAATCCATTCGGCGCAGTCATCTCTCGCTTCCCCCAAAGATGGCGCTACAGCCGTATCGTAATATTGATAGTGCGCTTCGATTCTGGGAGCTGCCGATCTCATAGACAGAGCAAGCTTGAAAGTAGACAGCGCTTCGGAGCTTGCCATATGGCCATCTTCTTTCAGAACCTCAAGGAACTTCTCGTACAGCTGCTTGTCCGTTTTTGCGCTCGCAAAGGTGCCGTCGGCAATTCGATCGAGGAGTGGGAAGTAGGATGTTGCATTCTCTCCAGCAGCAGTTTCACTAGGCTACGTTTAGCGGTTACTATTCTAGACTCTTTATCACGTATGGCAACATACAGAAGCTCGACTAAATACGGAGGAGCTGGAAATGCAGCCTGCATAGCAACATTGACAGAAGGCCCAGCTACTACGTAGCTTGGACCTAAGCAGAGAGCAGCCAGGAAAGTGGCTGTAAGGCCACATGGCAGCTGGAAAAGGCGTATCATGATGTTTAACGTCGTATAGGTCACCGCGCTAAGTATGTGTAGGGGAAGTTAGAGGGGCAAGAAAAGTATAGCTCTGTCGCAAGCTCTCGCACGCGGCAGAGCTTAGAGCTAATGGGATCTACGAAACCATGTAATGTGAGCCAAATCGAGAACGTTATTCTGGTGTCATGACGAGTGAGGACTTCGTTGTGTAGTAAATGCAAAGTGTCTTTCTTGGTAAGTCTGGACTTTCGATAACTTATCCAAGCTACCGTGTAAGTGAATGTGTGAATTGACGAAAAGCAATTGAACACCTGGACAAATAAATCGATTTCATCCAATGAGATCAACTCGAAGACTGAAGGTTCTAAGGTGCAGCCAATAAGAATAAAGAAAGTGGGAACTGAAGCTTTAATGTTGCACATGTGTCAGGGGTTTTTAGGTACGGCGGTACACTACCTAGGTACGTTAGTTTCAGCGATTGAGGACTAAGGTGAGCTGCCCCTCCATGTTGTACTTCTACTTAGACTCACTGTGCTAGTCCAATAAATATCGGCGTATTGAGTACAGTATTTCGGTAAAAGGAATAATGTTAATTCCGATACGGCACAATCAGGCCAGCTGGAAGCACGATCCCAGCAACCAAGCCACTGCAGCCAGAGCCCCGGTCAGGAAATAATCCACCGTCACTTTTGGGGCCACGAATTGATTGTATGTAATTGCCCAAAGAATAGCAAGAGTCGGCGTCGAGACGACACTTTACAGAGCCTCATTAGCTCATTACCCGACACAAAACATAACCAATTCTTCTTCTCGCCGACTCTAATAATCGCAACCAAATCTTGGCGCAGACTTCTTCCTATTCATGACCTGAGCTTAGGGGCCTCCTGCTGCCTCTACCATCCTCACAATGCAGGCCTCTTCGGGAATGTTAACAAAGGTGCCTACCAATTAATACACTTGACAAGCTTGTCGCATACCTTCTGATCAGTTACTAATGTCTCTTCTTATAGTTCGAATCCAAGTCTTCGAGAGCGAAAGGTATTGCCTTTCATCCAAAGAGGTCGGAACCCCCTTCGATATATTACACGCCGTCACCGCTGTTCGTTACTGACACTTAACCAATTAGACCATGGATTCTCGTGTCGCTACACTCCTCCACTATCCAACTATGGGACTACCGCATGGGAACTCTCATTGATCGTTTCGAGGAGCATGACGGTCCCGTTCGAGGCATAGATTTCCACAAGACCCAACCCCTGTTCGTTTCCGGAGGCGACGACTACAAGATCAAGGTCTGGTCTTACCAGACGAGACGATGTCTGTTCACATTGAACGGTCATCTAGACTACGTGAGGACCGTGTTTTTCCACCATGAATTGCCATGGATCATATCAGCCTCCGACGATCAGACGATTCGGATATGGAACTGGCAAAATCGGTCGCTAAGTATAACACCCGGCTGAGGCGAGATGTTAAAGGCAGGGCGTGCTGACACCGAGTCTAGTTTGTACCATGACTGGCCATAATCACTATGTGATGTGTGCTCAGTTTCACCCCAAGGACGATCTTGTAGTGTCCGCTTCCCTCGACCAGTCAGTTCGTGTTTGGGATATCTCTGGCTTGCGAAAGAAGCACTCGGCCCCAACATCCATGTCCTTCGAGGACCAAGTCGCTCGATCGAACGCCCAACAAACGGACATGTTTGGTAACACCGATGCTATGGTAAAATTCGTGCTCGAGGGTCACGACCGCGGCGTTAACTGGGTTGCTTTCCACCCTACAGCCCCACACATTGTATCAGCTGGCGACGACCGCCTCATAAAGTTGTGGCGCTTTAGCGAAACCAAAGCTTGGGAAGTGGACACCTGCCGCGGCCATTTCCAGAATGCTTCCGGTTGCTTATTCCATCCTCATCAAGACCTAATCCTGTCGTGCGGTGAGGATAAGACGATTCGAGTGTGGGATTCGCAGAAGCGTACCCTTGTGCAATCATTTAAGAGAGAAAACGATCGATTCTGGGTCATTGCAGCTCATCCCGAGATCAACTTGTTTGCGGCTGGTCACGACAACGGTGTGATGGTTTTCAAGCTAGAACGAGAACGGCCGGCTTCGACTGTTCACCAGAACACGCTTTTCTTCATCACGAAAGAGAAGCATGTTCGCTCATACGATTTCCAGAAGAATATCGAAAGCCCTACGCTGGTCTCCCTGAAGCGACTGGGTAGCCCTTGGGTTCCGCCTCGGACACTGTCTTACAACCCAGCTGAGCGCTCTGTTCTAGTTACATCACCTGCTGATGGTGGTTCCTATGAGTTGATTAATCTTCCCCGGGATGGTTCTGGCGCAATAGAAGCAACAGACTCGAAGCGTGGCCAAGGGAATTCAGCAATTTTCGTTGCTCGGAACCGTTTCGCTGTACTGAATATATCTACCCAAACAGTCGACATTAAGGATCTCTCTAATAATACGGCACGATCCTTCAAACCCCCTATTGGAACTACCGACATCTATTTTGGGGGCACTGGAAACCTGCTCATCATCACGCCTACCGCTGTCCACCTTTACGATATTCAACAGAAGAAGAGTATTGCTGAACTGGCCGTAAACGGTGTGAAGTACGTCGTTTGGTCCAACGACGGCCTTCATGCTGCCCTTCTGAGCAAGCACAACGTCACAATCGTAACGAAGACGCTCGAACAAGTTAGCACTCTACACGAGACTATTAGGATCAAGAGCGCAACTTGGGATGATGCGGGAGTCCTGTTGTATTCTACCCTGAACCATGTCAAGTACACCCTTATGAACGGTGACAACGGTATTGTCAGGACTCTTGACCAGACGGTCTACCTTGTGAAGGTTAAGGGCCGGAATGTTTATTGTCTTGACCGCTCGGCTAAGCCCAAGATCCTCCATATCGACCCAACTGAATATCGCTTTAAGTTATCCCTAGTCAAGCGCAACTACGAGGAAATGCTCCACATCATCCGTACATCCAGCTTGGTCGGTCAATCTATCATTTCATACCTCCAGAAGAAAGGATACCCCGAGATCGCGCTGCAATTCGTACAGGACCCTGCTACTCGTTTTGAACTGGCGATAGAATGCGGTAACCTTGATGTGGCCGTAGAGACTGCTAAGGAATTGGATCGACCCAAGCTCTGGTCGAGATTAGGAGCCGAGGCTCTAGCTCATGGAAACCACCAGATTGTGGAGATGGCCTATCAAAAACTTAAGCAATTTGACAAGCTTTCGTTCCTGTATCTCGCAACTGGTGATCATTCGAAACTGGCAAGAATGGCCAAGATCGCTGAGCACCGAGGTGACTTCACAGCGAGATTCCAGAACGCTCTATACTTGGGGGAGGTTGAAGACAGGATACAAATGTTTAAGGAGATCGACTTATGTGAGTCACGCTTTTCAATTTTCGCTATGCATACCTACGTATTAACAAACTTGTAGATCCTCTGGCGTATATGACTGCCAAAGCACATGGTCTTGAGGAAGAAGCACAATCGATCTTGGAGGCGACTGGTGTTAGTGAGGACCAACTGACGTTGCCAACCTTCGGCGAACCCCTTACTCCCCCCAAGCCGATTGTGCCAACTTACAAAGCCAACTGGCCCACGAAGGCAACTTCTCAATCGTTCTTCGAAAAGGCCCTTGCTAGCCAATTAGAAGGCATCAGCCTTGAGGACGAGCCTTCGGCAGCCGCTAATGGGCTTGGCGAAGATGCTGCCGAGGAGGACGTTGCTGCTAAGCGAAACGGCGCTTTGGAAGCTGAAGATGATGAAGATGCCGCCGGATGGGATTTGGGCGACGATATTGCGCCTGAAGCCGACAGCGACTTTGTTAACGTCGAGAGCACGGATGCTGGTGGTGCCGGTAGCAGTGAGGCTGACCTGTGGGCTCGTAATTCACCGCTAGCTGCAGATCACATTGCTGCAGGCTCATTCGAGTCGGCCATGAACCTCCTTAATCGCCAGGTTGGCGCCGTCAATTTTGCGCCGCTCAAGCCGAGATTCCTTGAGATTTACTCGGCATCACGGACCTTCCTCCCCGCCTCTCCTAGCTTGCCACCTCTAATTAACTATGTTCGACGAACATTGGACGAGACGGATCCTAGGAAAGTTCTTCCCATCATCCCACGGGATATTGAGCATCTTGCCACCAATGACCTTCATAAGGGCTATGAATCAATGAAGGCGAACAAGCTTGAGGAAGGTGTGCAAATCTTCAAGGGTATTCTACATGCCATGCTCGCAAATGCTGTTTCGAGTGAGAGTGAGGTAGCAGAAGCCAAGAAACTCATCACATCGGCAAGCGAATACACGGTGGCTATGTCAATCGAGTTGGCACGAAGGAAGTTAGGCCCTTCCGATGCCGTTAATGGGAATCCTGCACTTCTCAAGCGAAGTCTTGAGTTGTCAGCGTACTTCACAATCCCCAAGATCGAGGTTCCCCACCGACAACTTGCTCTCCTAAACGCTATGAACTTGGCGTCTAGGAGCAAGAACTACAGCTCTGCCTTGAGCTTTGCCAACCGCATCCTAGCAAATGGCGGTGCTAACAGAATCCTCGAGAGTGTGAGTTCTTTTCCCATTCATAGATTGCATTTACGACTTTATGACTAACCAAATGAACAGGCACGAAGAATAAAAGCTCAGTGCGAGCGAAACCCCCACGATGCGGTAGAAATTGAATACGATCAATTCGCCGAATTTGAGATCTGCGCGGCCAGCCATACTCCTATCTACAGCGGTACCGCGTACGAGGAATGTGCGTTTGACGGTTCCAAGTACCACACCAAGTACAAGGGCACTGTCTGCACTGTCTGCGAGGTGTGCGAGGTTGGAAAGCATGGTAGCGGGCTCAAGTTGTTTGTTTAGATGAGGTTTATGAAATGAGGGGGTAAGCTGCCAAGTATAATGGTGCTTGGTGAACTGTTGATCGAGATGAGAAAAGTCATTACTACCGGGCGGGGGCAAGGCCTTTTCAAAAGATCACATTAGAAAGCCTGGAATGGTGGAGTTGACTTGTCTGATGAACCAAGTGAAATCTGCTCATGTTGTCAATGCAAATAAATAGTAGTTGTAGTATCCGTAAAAAAACGGTGATGGTCCTCAATCCTAGGCTCACGGGACTATTCATTGGCGTATGTCGATTGTTCACTAGATTTGATATGAGAAGAAAAACCTCGATTCTTAGTAGAAAGTCCTTGCTAATGCATTTAGAGTGTCTATGGGTGCTCATTTTTGTGTTTATTCATACACGTAGGCTTAGGGTGCTCTCTCTGGCCTTTTATGGATGGTGGCCTACTTGACTTGGCCTTTTTATGTCTTCTAATATTAAATCTGCCAACTCTCTCCCACGTAGCCGGTTAAGCCCCCCCAACGTAATGGCTGGTCGACTTATCCCGAGTTAATTCGCCGCCCTTTTCCACTTCATCGGTGGAGCCTGGTTCAGTTTCGTACGGTCCAGTTCGCAAGAAACTGAGCTTTAGCCCATCGACGGATTTTCCCTTCCCTAGACTAACCTAGACAATAGTCTCCAGCTCGCGGGCATACCCAAGCACGTTCTCAATGACCATGCGGCTGAACTCCTTCTCATCGCCCTCTTCCTCGGCACCTCCGACCACGACCCCCTCGCCGTCGGTGGTGGCCGCCGAGCTCGGGAAGTAGATCTGGCCGTCCCGGATCAACCAGCCGCGCTGGCGCGCGAAGTCGATGACGGCACCCTCGGAGTCCAGGAACAGCAGCGATTTGGTGCTGCTTAGCGGCAGAGAAGGGTACGCGCGCTCGCTGCTGCTGGCGATTTCGGAGCGGATTTGGGATGTTAGGATCTGTGGTTTCGTGTTAGCGGATGTATTGAGGTCGAGGGATGATTGGGAGTACAAGGGATATATGTTCGTTATAGATATTTATAGGTCAATAAAAGGAACTTACCTCAGAGAAAACACCGTACTCCTCACTGGGCACCTCTCGGCTCTTCATCGCCTTCCACACCCGATCATAGCTCCCTTCCATAAGCCACCTCTCCAACTTGATCGGATACCCTAGAAACCGATCTCCCTCGATCTCTCCTCCTCCATTCTCTTTGGCTCGGGTACTTAAAGTCTCAAGCTCCGAGTGGAACTCGGCATACCGCCCCTGCGTGAGGAGGAGCAGCAGATATAGCCCGGTTACTTTGTTCCGCTCGGCGGCGTTGGCAGCCGTGGAGGGCTGCTCGTAGAAGGGCTGTAGCTGCGATACGTACCGCGTGAAGGCGTCCGGGTTGCGCGCCCGGATGCTGAAGAGCGCTCCTTGCTCGTAAATATCCCGCGCTAGAGATAGGTGTGCTGGGTTTGTGCCGGGGGTGGGTGTCGCGGCCTTGAGTTGCAGCAGCAGGATCTTGGCTTTGGAGAGCAGGGATGAGGCTTCCGAGTAGGGAGCCCCCGGGTTGGAGCGCAGTTGCGTGAGGATTTGCTGCAGTGTGCGGTCGGCCATTTTGGTTGGCTGGGAGGTTGATGACGAGGATGACGAGGACGGGGAGGCGGCGGTGATGATGAGTTTTATCTCGTTATTAGAGTCCGTGTTGGGCTTCGTCGGCGGCGAAGAAGGGGGCTTGGGAGCTTTGACGAGCTCGGGTTTCCGAATTGATGTTCCTGACGATCGTCTAGACGAAGTTCTTTCTACTCGGCGGATGGATATCGGTGGCGATTGTTCTTGCGGTGTTGAGGATGGTGATTTCGTTGGTTTGGTAATGAGGCAAGGCAAGCAGCAGCAGGCTGAGAGGCTGACGAACGAGAACATGCCAGACCCACTCCGTTCTCGAGATGGGCGCCACGTGTGGCTTAAGCTCCGAAAAGTACCTGTGGCTGGTATGGAACAGCCCGAGGTTGTTTCTAGCCCTTTCATCTTCAACCTACCGCTTTTGGAACACTCGCATTTAGAACATTACCGTAGGTACTTCTCTCTAATCGATGGTCCTACAGACGATGCTCGCAGGTTGCAACTTTAGAGCACTTTATTTTATTTTACTAATATAATTGGGCATTATGACCATTGTGCGTGTTTATTTTTTTCAACCTGGAGCTGTGATGAGTAGCTTATCTAGGTGGATTATCAGTTCTTACTATGAGCTGTCACTTGATAGTTAAGGGTTACCGCATGTCCACGAGGCGTTGTCATGTGTAGGCCGCCTACTTATTGGACTTCCTTCGATGCCGCCTATTTGGGCGTGGAGATCCGAACCCACATGACACCTCAGATGAACCGTTGTTCTACGACGTATCCTCAATGATAGGAGGCAGTTACTCAACACATTCCTTCGCTTTTAAAGATCCTGGGACGGCGATTAGGATAGGTGCATAAGGTGCGACTGTATGTATTACCCGTAGTATCAGGCACCATTCGCATCGCACATATAAGCTTCTTTCTTATTAATCCTTCGTGACTGACCATTTTTGCTCTGGGATATCGGAGATAGATCCGTGTCGCCAGGGGAATGATGCAGTTCATTTGGTGTTTGTCTTTTTTCACCTTCGGTTCGTCGGATAGGTTACCAATAATCTGAATACCTTTACGAGCAACCCATCCCTAAGGATCGGTAGGAAATTAGTATACATGTAGATTTGATACATTACTGCTAAGCTACATGTACTAGTGGAGGCTATGTACCTACATACGGTACTTACACATTTCCTTCAGCTGCGGCTACGCTAAGCCTATACCAAGACATCTTAAAATAGAAACATAATGAGGCTGTGATCTGTATCCGTGGTTATATTACATTTAGGCTACAAGATATTATGGAATACGCTTTTCAAGAGTTGTATGAAGGATGCAGAAGCTTCATTTCGCTCTGGGACCAAACTGCCCAGGTAGGTAGTCGTCACCCTGGCTGTGCCGGTCGAATTCCTTTCATTTAGCGCCAGGGACATCCCATGCGGTCGGAACTCCTACAGTACCAACTTCATGTAAGGGCAGCTAGTTCCGACCGTTAGCCGTTAACCGCGTGTATGAGAGCTTCGAGAATACAAAGAATTTGACAAAAGCAAGAACAATAATAAAGCTGCCTAAAAATCCTTAAGTAGGACTTGGTGTGACTTCAAATAGTGCTGCATTTGCTCACCATCATGTTGTTGTTATTTCTTCCATGACATAGCCTTGTTGTACCACAACACAATCACTATTATTATATCTAACATCAGTTATCATAATCGGATTACGAAGCCCCTAATTCGATTATACACACCCTTACTGCATACCCCAAAGATGATGACGCAGCCTGCGCAGCATCCGGCAGTTTACGTATGGCCTGAAGTCGTAACCCCGGACATGTATCCTGAAGTTGTTGTAGGTATGTAAGCAGATACCCCCCCTAATTTTTTCCTTTCATGCCCTATTTCCCCTATCACAGCATATCTAGTGATGTGTGCTGTGGTGCTTTGAACGAATACCAACTTAATGGACGACATGGAGAATTTCCGTTGGACCCTGACATATGCAAATTCCCGGAGCCGAACACTTCTGCAATGTATGAACCCCTTAACTGGGTCGATCATGCAGGGACGAATGCTACCTACACTAGGTACTGAAGGACAATCAGTTGCATACCTGTGAGGCAGAGATATCAAAAGACACCTCACACAACTGCAATATCTGTGTTTCGTACAGTTTGCAGCAAGTCAATATTGGTTTTATTCGACATTTGGGATGGATGCGAATGTCAGATTTAAGAAAAAAAAAAGGGCAATGTTCACGATTTGGTGCTTACGTTTTAAGGGGCTTTTTATTGCGGTCCACGCTGCCACGGTACTTGTAATGCGACTCTCCTGAAAAAGCTCAGTGCCCAGCGACTTTAGCACATTCCAGGCCCTCTTCTAGGCTCTAGAACTTGCCCAGGTGCCCCTAAAAATACTGGGTCAACCTAAGCTAAGATAAAGTGGCTTAGCTTAACGGGTCTAGCCTATAGAGGGAAGTGGCGGTCGGTCACAGTCTACAAGCAGGTACCTGAGCCCCTCGATGATTCGCAACTCTCAACCTGGAATGTCAGAACCACTCCAATGACTTAAAGAACCATCATCCTGAAACTACTCACAATTGTTAATTCCCCCCCTTTTCCACCGGAGACTGGAAATTTACAGAAATACAATTGAGACTTCATGTCAGACGGGAACGCACTGTAAGATTCTATTCCAGGATCCATAGGACATTGGACGGGTCTCATCCTTGTTTCCCCAGCTGGCCAGGTCCACGGGTCAGATCAGACAGCAATATTAGACCGGTTGACATTAAGAGGGTCAAGGGACCTAAAAGAGAGAGAGTCAGATACGCGTACAGCTTTGGCCGCCACTCTGTCGAAAACGGGACCCCGCCCACAGCACATTATTACCTTCCCACCTACAGATTACGCCGGGCAGTTTAGTTGGACTGGGTCGGCCCATTGGCTCGAGAAACGGCGGGCTGACATTATATTTTTCACATTTATGCAGGTCCTCACCAGCCGCAGACTAGCGAAGACGATTTCGAAATGCCTAATTTTGGAGCGACTTTCTATCCTGGTGGTACCGACGACTACTATATGCCAGAAGTAGTGGCACCATCACCACAAAGGTGCGTTTCTAAACTATTCAATATCTTGAAACAAATCCCGATCCTACCACACAAATACTGCAACATACATGACTACCTAGTTTACTATGGCTGATTATTAGCATCTGACCTAACCTTTCACGTGTAACAGGGTAATGCCAGAAGTGCCCGAGAATATGCAACAAGGCCTTCAGCGCATGGAACTAGAAGCCCGATCTATCGAACCGCGAAACCAAACATCGCAAGCACCCGAATCAGGTTCGCGACACACCCGCGAACCCTCTTTATCTACCGTACTCAACACCAAAGTCGGTAACTTTGGGCAGCAATACCAACAAGGCCGGAACCCCGCCACCGATTACAGTCCCGCATCAGGTTACAGTCCATCCAACTACAGTCCTTTTCAAGAAACCCGAGACCGCAACCCCCAATTTGAGAGGAATCTCAAAGATATGCGCGAATTACCGTCTTTTTCACCCTTCCCCAAGGTTCAGGGTGAACACATACCCCCTAGTGACGAGGAGAAGGAAGCAGTGTTGGCTGAGAGTCGGCAACATGTCCTCCATTCCAACGATCCTAACATGCAGATCTGTTGGGCCCGCGATGTCCTGTCATACGTCGAGATAGCCGCTGAAGCTGCCATTCGAGAACAAGAGGCTACGCGCGGCCCCAATGATCGAGATATCCCAATACGAGTACCAACGCCAAAGATAGAACACGAACTGCGGATCGATGCCATTAACATTGTTTCCTATCTTGCTGATCAAGGCCATCCCGAAGCTTTATTTATTAGAGGCAAGTGGTTGGAGTTTGGCAAATTCGGCCAACGACAGGACAAGAAAGAAGCGTATACATGTTATTCGACAGCCGCAGGTGCAGGCTGGGGTCGCGCCGATTATCGAATCGGTATGCTCTTTGAAAGTTCCAACGACATGGATAAAGCGATGAAACATTATCAGCTGGGCTTAGCTGCAAACGATTCGGCAGCCTCCTATCGGCTTGGCATGATCAACCTCCTAGGCCAACGGGGTCAACCAAAGGACATAGCAAAAGGTCTGGACTTGATACATTCCGCCGCCGATACGGCCGATGAAGATGCCCCACAGGGTGCCTTCGTCTACGGCATGCTTATAGCAAGAGATCTTCCCGACGTCTCCATTCCTGATGGTATCTTGCCTTACGATGTTGGTGTCGCGCGACAGTACATCGAGAAGGCAGCCTATCTTGGCTTTGCTAAGGCCCAGTTGAAGATGGGACAGGCATATGAGTTGTGTCAGCTCGGCTGCGAGTTCAACCCGGCCCTATCTCTGCACTATTACGGTCTAGCTGCCAGACAAGGCCAACCCGAAGCGTGTCTAGGTGTTAGCAGATGGTTCCTGTTTGGGTACGAAGGCACTTTCGCGAAGAATGAAGCACTTGCATTCAAGTATGCTCAGTTGGCAGCTAGGACGAAGCTACCAACTGGAGAGTTCGCTATAGGCTACTATTACGAAATCGGAATATCAGTCGAGAAAGACCTGCGAGAGGCCCGAAGGTGGTATGAGCTAGCAGCCGAGCATGGGAATAAAGACGCTGTAGAACGATTGGAAAATCTATCACAATCTAAGTCATTATCGAAGAAGGACCATGAAACGACGGCGTTGACAAGGATCAAGTCAAAACACGGCTCTCAGAGGGGCCAAAGACCAGATCGATTCAAACAGCTGAATAACTCGATGCCGACAGTGACGGAAGACCGAGATTCACCAAGGGTATCGCCTCTTCCTTCCCCTAGGGGGCAGGGCTTCGACCATACCGACATGCCTGATCCATCTCGACTTAATATAAGTGGTGGGAATCGGCCGCCAGCTTTTACCGTTAATGTCTCTGGTCAAGGACATCCAGCAGTGCCGTACCCCGAGGACGACAGACCCCAAGCGTTGAATCTGCGACCGAAATCTGCTGCACCTTACCCCGAAGATGATGTGGCAGGCGGACATCCACCGCTATCACCTCATTACAACCCCGGTATCCGACCATCTACAGGGCCAGTTGCTGACCGGCCAGGAAGCTCCTTCGGGATCCGCACACAGTCTCCTGGTGGTGCTCTACGTCCATCTCACTCCGCGGGTCAGCTGCCTATTCCTCCAGCGGGCACAGACCCGGGTCGTGGCCGTCCAGTCTCAGCTGGTTGGCAACCACAGGTTCCCGGTGACTATCGACAGCCCAGCCCGGGTCCCCGAAACCAGGGCCAGGGCCAAGGCCGCCCTATTACAGGGCAATTCGATCAACGACCGCCTCCTGGAGCATATGACCAACGACCAGGATCAGGCCATGCTTCACACAACCGACTCACGAAACAAGGTCCCCCTCCGGGACAGTTCCCATCTGGCGGATACGGCCAGAGGGAGTCGTCTCTGCCGGCATCACACGCTCCAGGTCCCCGCATCTCCGCCGCTCCATACGATGGTAGGCAATCAGGCATGCCTTCTCCGACGATGAGTGGTGGTCTTGGACCTCGCAACAGCTCTATGCCAGCGGGAGGTTTGCCTCAAGGAGGACCCAGCGCTGGAAGAATAGCGAGCGCCGGTGCCGGTCGACCAGGCATACCCCTTAAAGATCGCCCTGCTCCGTTAGACCACACAGGTCGTGCAAGCGCGCCACCTCAAGGGAGACCAGCGGTATCAAGCCCGCCGCCAGGCACACCTGCCTCGACAACATCTGCACCTGCGAAACCTGCGCCTAAACCTAGTCAAGGTCCTGCTACGTTCGAGGCTATGGGTATTCCTCAGGCCAAAAAGGATGACGACTGCGTAAGTTCCTGACCCCTCCGCCGACCGTCCTTTGTTTCTATGCTCGTTCTAGTTTTGTAATTTACATACTAACTCTTAAGCCTAGGTTGTCATGTAACGGATCAAGCATACTCCACATTATGTTTGACGTAGATTGGATGCGGCTTTCTCACTTTTGACCATGATACCACTTTTATTGAAACGCCCACAAATCCAACGAAGATACTAAAAAAAATGACGAAATGTCGAACGCCATGGCTGGGCCAGGCCAACCATGCAGTCCTTCAATCTCCGCAACGGCCTATGGGATAGATGCAGGTGTCAGTAACCTAGAAAAAGATTTCATGCATGGTAGATCAGGGCGTTACGTGTAGGTGGATCTGTGGATAGGTGGTGTATCTACACAGTGTCAGAGTCTCGATAGGAGACAAGGAGGTAATCCATAGCGAAGGTGAAAAGTAGAGGATGAAAATCATGGTATACCGGTTACTCGGTATGGCTACAGATATTTGTTGGTGAAAACGAGGCTTGGATCTCCTGAATCAATGAATCAATAGACTCATTGCATTATTGAACCCTGATATGATCGGTATGGGTGTAAAGTGTGGGAGGTTGTGAGAAAATGTGTAATAAAAATGACTGAAACATTTGGTGACTTGGTTGTTGGCGTGTAAACTTTAGGAGCAGTAATAATAGTGAAAGGGTCAAGCAAGAGAGTTAATGGACAGATGTTATTGAATCATTCAACATCTACTTCAAAAAGCAGGCTTAACAAGTAGGCTCACTTGAATTTATTGCCTAAGATGGATCATTGGAACGCTCTCTGAATAGGGCAATATAGGTATCTACACTTCATACAGGCAATCGACGAACGCTCATAGTGAAAGCGGCCAGTAAGTTTTCCCCGGCCACGTTTACTTTGGCCGAGGAAATAGATCGGAAAGAGGAGACTAGGGCAGAGAGAGAGATAAGAAACAGGAAATTATTTATCAACATATTTCTAGGTCATCACACTTGTGACGTAGCTTCATTACAAGTAGGTACATATAGGCAATCAGTTAGATTGCTAGGGGATTAGGACTCGACGTTTGAGACTCAACACGGACATCAAAATTATTAACAGCCTCTAACGAGCTCTAACAGAAGACTTTATTCCGTCAGTAAGGGGAAAACAACCTAATTATCTCCTTATATCCCAAGCTCCCATGTTACATTGGCAAGGGCTCGGGATCTGCTATGGCGAGCCGTAAAGTTGACGGCGTGATGACGTCAAACAACTCGAGGCCAGCATCGAACATCGAGATGTCGATTATAAAGATTTAATTTCACCTTCATTGAGATTCTGGCCTAACCTTTTGGTACCATTGACCATGAACAGCACACTAGCCCTCGTCGCTTAGATAATAGATAAAAAAAAAAAACCAATTACGAAGAAAGAAAAAAAGCCACGATGCCACCCTCCCAGCCGAAAGATAAGCAAGGCGAGCCCATCAACGAGGGCGACACGGTGTGGACCAAAGCCCGCGGCGGTAAACGAGAGGGCGAAGTCGATCGGGTGGTCAATACCGCCGCCGAGGCCAAGGAGGCCGGGGTCAAGAGCCCGCCTAAGGTAAGTGTCCCTTTTTTACTTACCACACCGTCTCTCGGGATCCTTTCCCCCCTTTTCTAAGACTCGGGGGTTAGAGAAGTCAATGGGAGACTCTAGAGAATGAGTGAAGTCGAGAAGACAGTGAGTAGGTAAGTGAAGGGAATAGAAAGCTAATACATGACGCAGGTCCTCTTCAAAGACCAGCACGGCCACGATGTCGCGCATAATCCAGAGACGCTTGAGCATAAGTAGAGTCGTAGGGATCTTGAGGTAGCTAGATAGGTGAACTGTCTGGCGAGTGGATATGAACTTAGGTAGTTCCTGTCCGTATGGTTGCTGAGAGGGTTGATTATTGTAAGGTATATGAAAGCGAGGCGCAGCAAGTGCGTCTCATTTAAGCAGCGAACAAATCCTCCCGGTCAGGATTACAGTAAGACCTCATTGAAGCAATTGTTTTAGTATGTATATATATATCGTGCTATTTAAGGTAGCAAGTCTATGAAGCAGGCACCACCCTTTCGAACGCCTTGCAATGCTATGCCATGGATCCGTCTCGTACAACGTAATTCTTCCCTCACTCATACGCCACACCATCTAATATGCGAAAAAGAAAGCCATCCGAAAGTAGAAACAGCAAAGCCATACCTTCGTAGTCAGTAGGAATGTCTAATGAGAGATATACTGGAATACGGCCGAAACCTCATTCTCTCCACACTCCTGTCTGAGCAACAGATCCTGTATGGGCATCAAGTCCTTATTGACAAAGTGATTCCAGGTGCTTGTATCACCATATAGCATAGCCTGGGCCTTGATGAATTGTCTACCGTCTGGCTTGCATCGCTTGCACTTGAACGTGTCGTGCGTGTCACTGAGAGTATCTGGTCTGTACTGGAACAATTCTCTCAAACTGTCTAGCGAGAAGTGGCGTTCGACGTCTTCAGCTGAGTCAACGACACAGGATGAAAGCGACTGCTTGTGAGACTGGCGTTGGAAGATCTTCTCCTCGATCGTACCGGTCGCAATGAAGCGGTAGACAAAACAATCCTTCTTCTGCCCATCACGCCAGACACGGGCCAAGGCCTGTTGGTCAGCAGCTGGGTTCCAGTCCGGATCGAATAGAACAAGTCGGTTAGCACCGATGAGATTGAGACCACATCCACCTGCCTTACTGGAAAGCAGGAACACGAACTCATCTCCTTCCGGGTCGTTGAACTTGTCGACAAGCTTCTGGCGCTTGTTGACGTTCATAGTTCCGTCGAGACGTAAATGGCCATAACCCCGGTGGCGACATAGCTGGGCGAAGAGGTCGAGGGTCGTGGTGTAGTTGCTGATGAGGACGATCTTGTCGTTCGTATCTTGGCGGATACGAGCGAGCATACGGTCAAGGACTTGCATCTTTCCAGAGTACCATGGCTTGACATCTCGATCGCGACCACGCGCGTCTTTTGGTTGATAGTCTTCCGGCCAGAATTGCTCGCAGCCTGGCAGGTCCTCTGATAGATTGAGTAAATCCGGATGATTGCATAGCTTCTTGAGTAAAGTAATGGCCTTAAGTGGCTGGCTTCCTTTACCGCGCAAGAGTGCTTGAATATCTGGACTCTTGATGAAATAATTGTATAGATCTAGCTGGAACGGAGCCAGATTACAAAATACGACGTGTTCGTATTTGACAGGGAGATACTTGGATAGAATATCGTTGGTACGTCGGATGATGAACTTGTTCACGATGCCAAGTAAATCGTTTAGACATTCGTCACCCTTCTTGCGTTCGACATCATTCGCATCAGCATCTCGGCCTCGAAGAATAGGAAGCTCGAATCGCTTTCGGAATTCGAGGCGGTTGCCAAGCAAACCCGGGTTTGCGAAGCTGATTAGAGAGAAGTACTCTGAAAGATCATTCTGGATGGGTGTACCAGAAAGAATAACCCTCCTCGTGACCTTCAGATTGTTTAAGGCGGTAAAAGTTTGGCTGTCTCCATTCTTCAACCGATGGCCTTCGTCGCATAACATTAGGCCGATCTGAGTGTTTTTCAGCTCCTCCACGTTCAGCCGAAGTGTTTCATACGAAACTATGATCACCGGCCGAGTAACTGCACGACCAGATGCAATAGCCCACTGGCGTAACTGTCGTGTCAATTCCTCCTTGGAAGCCTTGCCATCGATTGCAAAGGGTGTGATGGCATCTGCGCCAAGCCACTTCGTAAGTTCGTTGGCCCAATTGCGGACCAAACTAGAGGGACAAGCAACTATAGCTTTTTGGATCGTCGTCTTACCAGCATCTGGGGATTGCTTGAGGAGAGTCCAAAGAAGGGTGATGCATTGGAGGGTTTTTCCTAGACCCATTTCGTCGGCCATAATACAACCATTGGCCTTCTCATCGATCATGCCTGTGACACATCTATACATAAACTTGACACCTTCGATCTGATGTGGTCGTAGCACCTTGGCGAGCCTGGGATCGATGACAACTGGGACCCGCGGATGTTCGTTATCAACTTTTTTCTTGATGCCTAGGATCTCGGCTAGACTCTTGTGGACTAGGGGAGCATCTAGCTTCTCTTTAGATTCATCTTTGGCTTCCTCTTTTGGTTTATCGTCTACTTTCGGCTTGTCATCAATAGTAGGGTCATATAGGACAATGGCGAATTCTCCACTTGGATCATGCAAAGGCTTCGCGACGAAAACAGCGCCTTGTCTTAGACCCAATGTTGGTGGTGGACGATTGGGATTGTAGGCGGAGCTGTTCTTATTGATCAGAGGTACACAGAAGGCCTTTCGGAAGACCTTTTCCTTATCTTTGGCCTGGAAGACGGGGAATTTGTTGACATCCCGATTTGCAAGAGCTAATCTGTCTGCATTTGTGTAAGGCTTATCTCCATCGTCGTCGCCACCAGCACCTTTGTAATCAACCTTTCTCCGTTTTCGAGTTGGACGGTCCGTAGCTGGAGTTCTCGTGGCTGAGCCCGGACATTTGAATGGCTTGAATAATTGGTCTACGGACTTCTGCGAATGGAGGCGTTTTCCAGGAGTGCTGTATGGCTTCACCGAAGGAGCGGAAGGAGTATTCGCCCTGTATGATGTCAGTAACTAGATACAATGCATTATATATTGAGAGAGCACGGTTTAATACATCTTTTCTTGGCCCTTTCCGTTGCCCCTTAACAGAGCGAGAAATTGAAGGTGTCTCTCAAACCGATTTAGATAGGAGGACGAGATTTAGAGCTTTGGGTTTGCCACTGGCTTGAGAAATCTTAGAAATCAATTAACCTAGGCACTTTTGTTGACTTTAGGAAAGCGCGACGCGACTTCTCGGATCTAGGCGGGGGACTGACACCAAGTCACGTGGACCCTCTTTTTCCATTACGGGGGTCTCGTTCAATGAATACGCCGTATCACGCCCTCGCTGCGACTCCTCCATTTACTTCTGAGTACATACTCTCTTACTTCGGGATGCCATGGACTATTAACGGATTCACATTTACTTGGACGAAATTACAATTAATTTGCCATTCGTGAACGACCTCTTTAAGAAAGATCTACCTAAATTGGAAATGGAGGCCTATAATTAACCCCCACTATTTACGGTTACCGTCTGCTCTATATCCCCACTGCCCCGCGTTGAAGTGCCATCACATGTATTCCCTCATTGTTTCTATGGCGGGGTGTACCTTTGATAGATTCATGTCTATATTGTTCTTTCCAATGTTCCTAGGTCTATTAATCAAGAGTCCTTGCCATTTAAAGCTTTTTATGTGCTTATGAGAAATTTGATACAATTTGAACCTGTTATCTCGTGCTTCTCTTCAATCCAACCTCCGCATCGTTAAACTCCCGGATCTTATCAATCTTCATGCCGCTCCGTATGCCCGGCCAGTTGCGTCTGGCCCTGAGGTGATAAGAGTCTAAGATATTGGAGGATAGGCTAGAATTGGCATAATTCGGGAAACATAAGTCTAATTCTCATTATCTCGCAAGATTGGATCCGGACGCCATGTCCGCTGACTTCTGGGCTGGATACATCAGCGGTGCTGTGGGCATATTGATTGGCAACCCTTTAGACCTCATCAAGGTACGGCTACAAGCTCGCGATGCCATCCTTACTCAAACGCCTACTTCGTACGTGCGGCAGTTTGAAAGTAAGTCCGCTCTAGTAGCTGGGACAGCAGCGCCTGTCCTCGGCTATGGCGCTCTGAACGCTCTTCTGTTCGTTTCATATAACCGCAGCGAGGCCGCCCTCAATGCTGCATTCAATACGCAGCACAGTCTCTGGGCAACGTGGCTCGCTGGCGCCATCGGCGGATTGGCAACCTGGGTCGTCAGCACCCCTACTGAACTCATCAAGTGCCGTGCTCAATTATCATCGCCTCCGGAGTCAAGCTGGAACATCGCGAAGCACGTCCTCAAGACCGAAGGCATCCGTGGCTTATACTTTGGCGGTGTTGTCACGGCACTGCGAGATAGCATTGGCTACGGATTCTACTTCTGGTCCTACGAGCTAAGCAGCAAGTGGATCGAGTCTAGCCGGCCGAATGCGTCCGCTTTCTCGCAAGACGCAGCCAAGGTCTTGCTTTGCGGAGGCCTGGCTGGGGTCGTTACTTGGGCGAGTATATTTCCGCTTGACGTGATCAAGACCAGGGTTCAGACGCAGACTTTTGGTGCAGAGACTACCCCATTACTTGGTTCCCCTTTGTCTGCACAGAGGCGCTTAGGTGCTATAGACGTTGCCAGAGACGCATATAAAGAAGGCGGTATGCGAGTATTCTTCAGAGGTCTGACGGTATGTAGCATCAGGGCCTTCGTTGTCAACGCGGTCCAGTGGGCTGTTTACGAGTGGATCATGCTTGAGCTTGGCCAGGGAAGAAATAAAAGATTAGAGCCAATATAGGCCAGAGATATTACGGAATTACAAGATCTCGGCCAAAGACACAGTGAAATTTCAAAAATGAAATGAGTGTATTGATCTCACTGTGACCGAGATAACTCTTGGGATGGAAATGACTGTTTGGCCTCTAAGGCTGACATGTGAAAGATTTCAAGCGTGTCTTCTCTCCCTCCCCTTATTTTACAAAGACCGTGGTGCCGAGTATGGCTCTAACTGCTAATCTTGGTTCATTCCTCGAATTCTCCGAGTCGGGACTAACCTATGTCTCGCGATATTCAACTCCTCTATAGGTCGCCCGAATCATTCTCCATGATATGGTCGTCCGCGTTTGATAAAGGGCTAGATGGTCTAGTACCACGCGTTTTGACAGGCACATGGTCAATCCCATTCCAATCGTCGTCAACTGCGGCTTCCAAATGCTTGATGCGTTCTCGCAAGTCGGCATTCTCTCTCTCAAGTCTCTCCTCAGTTCGAATATTGTTGTGAACTATAGTACTCGCGGAGATGGTGGCTTCGGTGTTTCGAAGTCGGTTAATGACATTGTTGATTCTGGCCTTACATTCCTTGAGTTCGTCCCTCGTTCTCTGAAGCTCAGCCAGGGCATCCTGAACGTCCATCGTCGATGTCTCGAGATTCTTCTCAAGCTGTTCGTGCTTCTCGTCATAGCCAGACTTTGGGGTTTTGGCTCGAGGAGCTTCTTCGTGAGACTGCTATAGTAAGTACGGGATGCGTCGATGTATTCCAGACTGAAGAGCGGAGGGAAACTTATGAAACAGAAGTGTTCTCACATCGGTTCTAGCTCGCTTGCGAGAACGACCTGAGGTTGATTTGCCAGCCGCTTTGCGGGAACTAGCTGCTATCATTGTTAGATCCTCAAGAAGCTACTGGGCTGGAAATCGCTGATCACCTTTGTTATCCTCAGGGGTGAATGGCATTTTGATAGAGAAGGACAAGACACACGAATACTCAGAGTTTAATGAGGATGTTGAAGAAAGAAGGAAGAAACGATAACTTAAGTGAATTCACACGCGATCGAAGTTTAGCTTTCACATTAACATACTGTTGCCTAGTTGCCTATTGTGACAGGTCTGTTGAAAATGCAGTTTATTAGGTACATATGTATTCTCGTCCTATTGGAGAGCGGGCAAATTACATTCACAGTGAACTGTCTGGTTATCTATAAGTTTTGACGTGCAAGAAATAGATAGTAAAGTACTGGCCAAGTCACCCACCAATCAGAGTTGAGTATTGTCTTCAACTTGGCTTCTCATTGGCTCTGGCTTTATGTGATACTTGAGTAGGATTATCTTTCACTTTATCGTTAAATAAGTACAGTTCACATTATAGACTAGGAGGAATAATCTAGGTTAACACCACTATGGCCGTGTATTGAGGCTGCAGTTCATTGAAGATTGAGAGAAGGCATAGTGAGATATTGAAGGACTAATATGCAGTACGTTATTGGGGCACTTGTGATGACTTTGCTAATGATTCTTAATTGGATATGAAGCGGGTGTAATATGTGCCTGTGGAATATTACCTATATTACGTTGCAGGAATATGTAGAAAGCTAAGGTGCTTGTGGGAATTTTTCTATTAAACTTGAAAGCAGTTATGTTGTGTAACAGATCTATTGTTGATAGTTCACATAATGTACCTCTGTGCCTACACTCTTAGTCTCTCAAACATCACGTGACCAAATTATATCGGTGGCTTTGTGCTTATTTGTGGCTTAACTGTGGATCTGTCGTTGCAGGTTGACTGCGGGGATCCAGTGCGGGAGCTTCATTGTCTAAAACAGCGATGACGTATGCCCTAATGAACAGGCAACCTCGCATACTAGAGGCGTTCAGGATAGGAACAAACCCCGAAGCCTGACCACCGATAGACCCATTCAAATCATGGCGAGCTTTATTCGAGGGAAGCAGGCGGGTATGCAACATGACCTATCTGCCAACATCATCCCAGGTTCATTCGTGCCGGACGATCGTGCGCGGTACGGAATCAATTCGCAGATTAGGTATGCGCCTCATTTCATATACATCTTCGTAACCTCATCTATTAGTCGCTATCTATTATAGTCCTGGGGCTAACTATAAACTAATCCATATAGCTGCATTGCCTACGACCCTGTTCAATCCCTCCTCGCCATAGGTACAAATGAATCCAAATTCGGCAGTGGGAGGATATATGTCTTTGGCCAAAGCCGTGTTCAGAAGTTTCTTGTTCCGTCCCGATCATGTTCCTTCGCAGACATACAATTCAGCGCCAATCGCTTGGTGAGCCTTGACACCAAGAACGAGGTGGCAATATGGAACCTCGACACGGGCAAACGAATTGCGGCCTTTCGTGCTCCTGGTATCGTTACATGTATGCTTACTGACCCTATGTTGGATTGGTGCTTCGTGGGCATGCAATCGGGGGAGATATGCGCATACGATCTTGACCGAGAACGCATGTCGCCATTCCGGCTTCCAAACTTTTGGGCAGAGAAGGATCCGAAAACTAGGGCCGTTACTCTAGTGTCTATGCAGTTACATCCACGCGATATAGGCAAGTTGTTAATTGCCTATACTCATGGTGTAGTGGTCTACTCCTTCAAGCAGAATGTGCCCAACAAGTTCTTCGAATATCAAGTTCCACCGGGAGCCCCAGGAGGTTCAGGCGTAATGGTCGAATCTATGAGGCGTCCTAAGGTTACACACGCATTATGGCATCCCACAGGCACATTTATCCTGACCGCTCACGATGATGGAAGCTTGGTGTTTTGGGATTCAAAAGATGGACGCGTGGTCATGGCCCGAACGCTTTATGAAAATAATATCCACCAACCCGTACCGAACCCAGCATCCACCGCCCCCAAGCATCCGTACGTGCGTATTGCCTGGTGCTGTAAACAGAACCCAGAAGATAGTGGGCTACTCATCGCTGGCGGTCAAAAAGTGGATGAACCTTTGAGTGGCTTAACTTTCATTGACCTTGGAGTTACGCCTAACTACGCCACTTCCTCGTGGCAGATACTGTCGGATTATACGAAGGGCAAACGCCAAAGTACGTTGGAGACACCACCCGGTGTTGAAGTTGCCAACTTCTTCCTGATTCCCCGCTCGTCCCCTCACTTTGCTGGTGCTCAGGATCCGATTGCTGTGATGACTCTGTTATCATCTGGAGAACTCCTCACATTGAGTTTCCCGAGTGGCTATCCAATCTCCCCCACGAATCAACTCCACCCCTCTGTATCTTTTGTTCATCCGTTTGCGACGAAATTCGCGATTACTATTCTTGACCGTGCTAGATGGCTTGGAATGGTCGAGAATCGAAACCAGGGCGAGCTATTGCTGAAGGGAGGCGCCGAGGCACCACGGCCACGTCGACGATTCGAGGGACGAACTATCATTCAAGTTGCGCACGCCGATAGTACGGTACGGATTTGGGATGTGGGCCACGGTGATGAGATTGAGAACCCCTCACAGCTACAAGTCGACGTTGCCAGAGCTCTCGACCGTTATGAGGACGTGGAGATCACAGCAATGACTATGGCTCCTACGACTGGCGAATTTGCCGTTGGTACAAACAAAGGTGAAGTCGTCATATACCGATGGGATGGCAATAAGTACTACGGCAACCCCCCAAACCAGAAGATCGAACCGAACCCCGGCGGGATTACCAATATCAGTACGAGGAGTGAGCCGTCCCTTAAGACTGGACTGATGCCTCACTCACTGTACGAGATGATGCAGGGGCCGATTAGCGTCGTCAAGACTTCAGACGTCGGCTTCATCGCGGTTGGGTCCGAGACCGGCTTCATTAGTATTATTGACCTTCGGGGTCCCTCGGTCATGTTCCAAGCCTCCACGTCCGAATTTCTCAAGCAAGAAAAGCGGTCGTCATTCCTGAAGAGGAGTTCTACTATGCAGATGAACAAGGAATGGCCTGTCGTGATTGAATTCGGTGTCATGACACTTGATGAAGACAAATACTCCAGCATATGCTGCTTCGTCGGTACGAATATGGGGAAGATCATTACATTTAAGATACTTCCCTCAGGCGGTGGTTACAATGCTACATTAGCAGGTGTGGCTCACTGCAATGACAGAGTGGTGTCTATATGCCCTATCGTTGCGGATACGGGAAAGCCTGCTCTAGCCACAGGTCCCGCTGTTGCTGGACTCCGAGAAGGGAAGCACGTCAACGGCTTACTTGTAGTTGGTGAGTAACCTTCATCTGAAAGTAATATTTCAGGAAAAACACTAACTAACTCTACCATAGTTACACAAACTGAAGCGCGCATTTTCAAGCCAGCAACCGCTAAAGGAGCATCAAAATCTTTCGACGACTATCTTTGCGATGCCGCTGCGGTGACTGAGTTCGAGCTACACGGAATGGCCTTAGTTGGCATCTTCGGAGACCGGATGGTAAGAGCATTCAGCTTGCCAGGTCTGAAGGAGCTTGGAAGCTATCCATTACCTATGATAGATGGAAGTAGAGTTAACAGCTCAGCCGTCACGGAGGATGGCGAGATGTTTTGCTGGACAGGACCATCCGAAATTGCAATCCTCCAGGTATGGGGTACCGGCCTGGAGCTGGAAAACACTGCCGACAAGCTCATCAACCCTGAACTCGAAATTCCGCCGAGGCCGACTATTTCAAACGTGCAGTGGATCTCGGGAACCCAATATGTCTCACCGACAGACCTGGATCTTTTGATTGGCGGCCCCGATCGACCTCCTAGCAAGCGCATGATGAACGCGTCGGCAATGGAAAGGGATGCTGGAGCGGGGCCAAGCACATTGAGTTCGGAGGCTGCCAGCGCGGAGGGCTGGGGTCAATATCTACAGAGGCAGTTGAATGAGCGGACGGAGAAGCTGAATATCATGAATGATAGCTTGGATTCCGCCGCAGATAGCAGTCAGAAGTGGGCTGACGACGTTAGCAAATTTGTCGGCCAGCAGAAGAGGAAGATGCTCCTGGGGAGCATTACGAGCAAGTTCACTTAGCTTGTATGTATTTTATTATTTTTGGTCTTCTTCACGGAGTTATAAGAGGGGGCTGGTAAAGGTATTCCCAAGAATGTCGGCGACGTACCTTAGGGGTTTTGACAACTGATAACTACTTCGTGTCCCTAGCTCCTATTCACTATGGGCACGACACCTAGCTCAATACCTAAAATGTCTATCATTGGACCCTGAAAGCTCCAAATTGGAGATGCGGCTCGTTGTGTGGTACCGACATCTCGACTTTATCCCCCGACGGTAGATCTCCCGCATTCTGCCGCAAATGAAGGGTGTAATCAGGCAATTAAAGCTCGTTCCCAGAATATTGTCTAATTGCTTCTGTATATTATGTCTAGCGGTACCTAGATCTTTTGCGAACGCATGTGGTAATTGACTCCGATTGTACCTTGATGATGCGATCGCCTCCACCTTGAGCTTGGAATAATACCTTGGCCCTCATTCCCATAATAAGTTTGTTGGACCCTGAATCTTGCCTGTGGCCTCCCATTTGGTCTTATAGTGAGGAAGGCATCGTGATTGACTGATAAGCACGATGCGAATCTCTATAGCATTCCTCCTTGCTCTGGTGGCGGGCGGTAACACCCAGCGGGCCACCTTTGCGCCTTCCTACCCATCGCCCTGGGGAACCGGCGGACCCGGTTGGGACGAGGCGTACGAGAAGGCGCGCGAGTTCGTTAGCAAGCTCACGCTGCTCGAGAAGGTCAACTTGACGACTGGGACTGGTAACCAGGCGGACTTGTGCACGGGGAACACGGGCTCGGTGCCTAGGCTTGGATTTAGACATTTGTGTCTTCAGGATGGTCCTGTGGGCGTGCGGTATAGTAAGTTTACTTCCTCGGATCTGAAGAGAAGGAGGCTCGGGATTTCAGGGTTAGGGTTAGGGTTAAAGGAAAAAGAAAGAAGCGCGCCAAGTTCGCTGGATTAAGGAATGCAAATGAATACTAATACGTTCTTTTTCGTCCTTAGCTGATAACAATTCCGTCTTCCCAGCTGGCATCAGCGCCGCGGCGACATGGTCGCGGTCTTTGCTTCGGAAAAGGGGCGAGGCGCTGGGGCAGGAGTTTAGTGGGAAGGGGATAGGTGAGTGAACTTCCCAATCGAGGCAGTCTAGTCTGGAAATTGGCCACGTCCCGTTATGTCTCTCCTTAGAGCCACAGGAATTGAAAGTAACCGTCATCGCTAGACATACACCTCGGCCCCGTCGTAGGACCTCTAGGCCGCGATCCTGCCGGCGGCCGCAACTTCGAAGCCTTTGGGCCGGACCCGTACTTGGCGGGTGTCGCCGTCGCTGAGACAATCATTGGCGCGCAGAGCGCGGGCGTTATCGCAAGTGTAAAGCACTATATCTTGAACGAGCAGGAGCACTTCCGAAGCGGCATTTCTAGCAATCTGGACGACAAGACCATGCACGAGGTTTACTTGTGGCCGTTCGCGGATGCGGTTAGAGCTGGAGTCGGAAGTGTCATGTGCAGCTATAATCAGATAAATAATAGCTACGCGTGCGAGAACTCGTATGTGTTGAATAAGCTGCTGAAGAATGAGTTGGGATTTCAGGGGTTTGGTGAGTGGTTGCTTGTTCATCTCTGGCGGTTGTTCTTTTTGTCTCCCATTGTACCCTTTCCTTGTCCGCCCCTTTTCGTGTAATCACGATGGACTGATTGATCTTTGAATACAGTTGTCTCCGATTGGGGCGCTCAGCACAGCGGCGTTGCCAGCGCGCTATCCGGCTTGGACATGACGATGCCGGGCGAAGGTTTTGGCGCCGCTGGTTACAGCTCTTTCTGGGGCGGAGCTCTAACCGAAGCAGTCCTCCGAGGCGAAATTCCGCAGTGGCGACTTGATGACATGGTTATCCGCATCATGGCTGCTTTTTACAAGGTGGGACGAGACACGAAGCAGATCGACATCAACTACTCCTCCTGGACATACGAAACCGAGGGTCCCCGATACTGGGCAGCGAAGATGGGGAACACGACAGTGAATAAGCATGTGGATGTACAAGGAAACCACGGCGAGCTGATCCGCGAGATGGGCGCGAAAGCAACGGTTTTGCTTAAGAACACTGGAAAAGCTCTGCCTCTGATTAGGGAAAGGATTATTGCCGTTATCGGAGAGGACGCACAGGATAACCCGGATGGGCCTAACGGATGCGTCGATCGTATATGCAATAATGGTACCTTGGCTATGGGATGGGGGTCGGCTACGGCGGAATACCCCTATTTGATCTCGCCAGCCACCGCGCTCGAGAAGCAAGCGGAGGCCGATGGCACGGCGTTTATAAATGTCAAGAGTAACTTTGATCTCGAGAGCGCTAAGGCTGCTGCGAGAAATGCTACTGTGGCCATTGTGTTCGCTAACGCGAACTCGGGAGAGGGATACACAACGCTCGACGGTAATTTCGGAGACCGTAACAATTTGACACTGTGGAAAGGTGGTGATGAGCTAATCCAAGCGGTAACTTCTGAAAATTCTAATACTATCGTCGTCATACACAGCGTCGGGCCTGTCTTGATCGATCACATCAAGAATAACCCGAACGTCAGCGCCATCCTGTGGGCGGGACTCCCAGGCCAGGAATCAGGCAACTCGCTCACAGACGTACTGTACGGGAAAGTCAACCCCCAGGGTCGCACACCTTTCACTTGGGGCAAGGGAGCGAAGGACTGGGGTGTCTCGATTCTGTTCAACTCAACTTCGTACACACCGCAGCAGGACTTCGCCGAGGGCGTGTTCATTGATTACCGGTACTTCGACCAGCAGGATATCGAGCCTAGCTTCGAGTTCGGCTTTGGACTCAGCTACACGAACTTCACGTACTCGAATATAACTGCCACAATTCAGGAAAACGGCGCATACAAGCCGGCGGAGGGGACGACGCCCCCGGCGCCTACGTATGGTGAATTGGATTTGGATCCGAAGAGTGCGGTTACGCCCGAAGGCTTCTTGAAGATCCCGAGGTTCATCTACCCGTACATCAACAGTGCGACTCTCCAGAATAGCACTGTTACTATCCCAACAGGTAGTCAGAATGCATCCGCGCAACTAATCCTGCCAGCAGGCGGCCCATCAGGTGGAAATCCCGACCTTTACAAGGTCCTGTATGTCATTACCGCAGCCATTACCAACACCGGAGAGGTCGCTGGTACTGAGATCCCACAGCTTGTGAGCAACCCCTATTTCTTATAATCTATCATTTCTAATGCTCTCTTAGTATATCTCCCATGGTGGCCCAGCTGAACCGAAGGCTGTGCTGCGTGGTTTTGATGAGATATCCCTCGAGCCGGGTGGGACGAAGACCGTTGTGTTCAATGTGACGCATCGCGACTTGAGCAACTGGGACGCTGATGCCCAGGACTGGATCCTAACTGTGTACCCGAAGACAGCGTATGTTGGAGCAAGCTCGAGAGATTTCAGGTTGCAGGCGGAGCTACCGCTTCGGAAATAAAGTTGTAAACGGCTTCAATATGTCAGTCAGGTTGGTGTATGGGCGCATTCGTGTTCAAGGGAACGTACCTGATATGACATACTGCAACACAAAAGAAAATGCCCAATTATGTATCGAGAGATGCGAATGCACGCACGCATCGACGCCATCAAATTTTGATCTTTTCAAATTATAATTAATGTGTACATTACGCTGTGATGCAAACGCTTATGTCTAACCTAATGAGTTCGCCATATTTAAAAACCAACCAGGGCCTCATCTAGGTCGCTATATGCGATCAATGAACCAGTCAGGGAGTGGCAGCCTCGGAGGAAACCCTCGCAGAAATTCTTCCGAATACTCCAACAGAGGCTGTATCTGGTTCTCCGGCGGTGAATCTGAGCGAGTGAGATGGGTAACCATGTACAAGACATGCATGTTAATGAAGTCCGGCTTTTCATGGACAGCAACAGTCACACTTCCGATCCTGGCGCCGTCGAACTCATCTCTGTACTCGTGGAGCATCTTTCGTTGACCTGTGAGGAAAGGATTCTCGGTTGTCAGCTCGAGCCAGCCCGGACTGTTATGCTCGCTATTAGGCGTTAGTGTCTGAGCCAAAGCTGAGCACAAGGGATGAACGAGGATTGGATATGAAGGGATATTCCTACATACTACCAAATATTAGTATGCGTAGGCGAAACTATGTCAGTGGACAGGCCGTGAGTACATACCAACTCAATCACGCGCCAACCTATGTTAGGGAAGGATTCTCCTCTGGTAGCGAACGCATCCTCGATACATTTGAAGGCGGCGGGGTTAGTGATGAAGCTGATACCGATCTTCTGAAGTGTTGCTAGATCCCCACCTGCTGCCCTGTAGTTGTCGACTATGATGTCTCGGTGCTTCATCCTTGGCGGAGGTATTTCCTGCGTATTAATGGCACTGATTATGTAGGTGCGGTTGGCAACAGAGACGGTGTATTCGCTTATCTTCCTCCCCCGCCATGTAATATCGAAATCCTTCCAATATTGCCTATCTTTGAGCTCGGCCTCCGTCCAATCTATGAACAGTTCTAGCCACGGCCACGGCGATTCGTACTGCGAAGGGGACCTTGTAAGATTGTATTCTATAATGCTGGCGTCGTGTGAGTGCGACATGATCGATTAGTGAATATGAGCTCGAGGAAGTGTACTTGTTAGGAGCAGGTATACGATGAAAAGATATTGTAGCTGAAACTTAGAACGAATGTTGAGGTCCTACGTGCTCATGAAATACCGAAGATGTCAATGTAGAGATATTCGATGCTCGCTGAACTGTAAGAAGGGAAATTACTGTGATGAAAGACGGTAGTAGTCAGTATGAAGCTTGATTAGCGCCTACCAAACAGAAGGTTTATCTGTTATGGCTGGACTCCGACTTCCTGGCTGAAGAAAGGCTGTTAGTTCATTGCAGCTTCTTCTTCCATGGCCGCATATTAAGTTCACGGTCACAAGATGAGAAACTAGCCACAAGGCGTGGTTCATGGGTAATGTATTACGGGACTAATTCAGGGGCATATTTACCTTCTCTAGGAATTAATAAAAATACACCTGCAGACTGTAAAGCAAATGCCGATACGAACGATAATGCGAGTTAGCAAATAAAACAAAAAACAAAAGACAAAAAAGCTGGTTATGTTTGGCTCAAACCCGAGGGTTCGAACCAAGAACCTACGAAAAACCAACGTCGGGAGGTCGTAGTGTCAAGTTACGGGCATACCGCTCCACCATATGACCATCAGTAGTGGTTTTCTCTAGCCTCCTGTCACCCAGATGGGGTCGGCTGGAATTGTGCTGTTTGTTATCCCTTATAACCTTTCGACAGGTGTCTGACAATCCGAACAATATCCGGTTACCTGGGAACCGAGACTACGTACCTAACGAGGTACATGATCCCCAGACTGAATTACAACGATATAGGAATGAGACATATCTAAATTCATAACCATGGAGTTCTTCGCGGACTTGTGTGACCAACTCAGGGGTTACCTTACCTGGCTTCTTACCAACAACGGATCATGAAATAGGGGTGAGTGCCGTAGCCTGGGATTATTGACTCCCGAACTTTCGACCGAATACTAGCAATTTCTATATCAGATAGATGTGATTCTACGCTGAGATCAACATTAGAATATATAGGTGAATCGAGCTTGGGGATTGGTCCTCGTGGGTCGTAGAGAGATACTCTGTCTCTGGCATCGGACTTATCATACGCGGGCGGTTTTACTATTCGTGCGACTAATCCTCCAGTGGATCGAGATATTTCTCCTTGTCTATGGCCGAGTAAAACCTACAACTGGTATTTAATGCTTTTCAAACTAAGGCGAAGGAATTGTTTTGATTTCTTTCTCTTGGACAATACTATTGTGATCGTTACTCTCAAGGGATAGGCAATATTGTTTGTCTTCAAATTTTCTTTACAAAGCGGTTCTCAAAAGCGACAGGCACATAAATTGGCGAAAATCCATCGCAAGAATACAGAGCTATCGGCTGGACCGCAAGCAAACCGAAATACACACTGTTAAGGCAATCATTCTAGACTTCACACTCTAACGAGACAGACTTCCAAGATGAGTACCTTAAATACCGCCTCGAATATGATGTCGCGCATCATGTTGGCCACTGTCACCCTCACTCTCGCCTCGGTGGTCCTCGGCCACCCGATGAGCAGCACTGGCTACAAGCCAGTGCACCCGCGCAACTGCAGCGTCTACTACGGCAATCTCACCAGTAACGGTGTGAATTCTAGCACTCAGGGTAACCGTCCTTTCGGTCTAGTCGGCCAGGAGAAGAATTACACGTTCCCCTATGGTATCCCAACCAATATCTCAATCCCATACAATATCCCTATCCCAACCAACGTCCCAGTCCCGGCCGATGTCCCGGCCGATATTCCAACTGACAAGGATAGCGTTGGGGATGACAATGAAGGTAACTTGATCCAGAAGAGCGAAGCTGATATCAGCAGGGTCACGTTTTTGAATATGAGCGTCTTGGTCTCGTTGTTTGTCATCACGCTGTTCGCAGGATTGAGGTAAGTGAGCGCATTCTCGGAGCCTGCGCGTACCGTAGCTGTCTTTCATCGAGTACAGTGGCTACGCAGCCAGTGGAATCTACTGTAACGTTCGATGTCAGCAATTACTAGAAACATCTCGCAGGGAGTTGAACTAAAGCTAAAATAAATAAAAATAGAAATAAAAATCCACCCATGTAGCTAAATCACAAAATATTCTATGGAGAAAACTGTTTGTTCGCTTGATGCCTAGTGATTTTGCTAAATTCCCTATTAAATGGGTAGATGTACCATTTGGTCGTGATAAATTCGATGCCTGCCTCATAGCGGCTCAGGGGTAAAAGTGGGTCCACATCAGGGCTCTTGTACACGCTCTGAGATTTGGAAGGCTAATAACTAGGTATTAATACCTGTTATCTAGCAGCAAGATATCGTACATCCTATAATTCTACATACAACTGCTTTACACAATAGAGAGAGTCTGCTGATTGTTGAGTGACGAGAACGTAGGTTACTTGGGTGGACGGAGGCCAATATCAGACTGATAGCCCTGTACCGAATCTTTAGTTGACACCATTCTCATTGCTAGGGGTGACATAGCGCCAAAGCCTGCTGTGGCTCATGCGACTGGGCTAAGCTGACCAATTAAATTGCAAAATGTTCCCATTATGAATCCGCGCTATAGCGCCCCTGTAATCCATAGCCATTGAAATAGGTACCTACACCAATCAAATGATGGATAGCGTGAGTTATCCAGTATCAGTACAGGGACATACGCGCTATAAACCCCTGTATTTAAGCGTATTTTTGGTCTACTTACCTGTGGGTACGGTGAGAATATCGTGCATTTTGATTGGTTAATTCGCTCCCGTAATTATAAGGGGTACACGCTATTGCCTCAATAACCACAGCAGACATGTTATTACTTTGCCCCTTCAAAGCAAACACGCGGAAGAAATTGCAATTATTAGCTAAGTAATTTTTGAAGAGTGAAGAGAAAAAGCTCAATTAGATTTGAATATGCACAGCAACAGGCTGACAGTATCGTTGTAGCTAACTACACCGGAAATCACCGCAGGAAAAGCCTCTTTTACCTACTCTTCCTGCCCCTAGATCGCAGTCCGCGGACTGGACGAGAAGACTGGGCGTCTCTATCACTATTAGAGCTGTCCGTTTCGTTATCTTCTAGCGGATACATTTCCGACTCATCATATTGGATTTCGATTTGGTCCTCGTCGTCCTGGATCACGGCCGAAGGGTCATAGTTTCCTAGATCCATCTCTTCAAAGCCTTCCTCCTCAGCATTCTCAACTTCGGCTCTCCCAACAGGTACAAGGCCTCTGGAACGTCGACTGGACTCCTCTTGTCGGAAGAAAGGGCTGTCCTGGCTTAATGGCCTTCCGTTACACAGGAATCCCATTGGAGTATGGGTGAAGTCCTGTCCACGCCGACGGATTGCTAGATACTCCTGCGTGAATGTGTACGGTTTGGACGTCAGACACTTGGGTCTCTGAATGAGAGGTCGAACACTTGGCTTTGGATCTTTGGCGGTCTCTCGTGGCCCATTGGGACTATGCGAGGTTGCTCCAGTGGACGTCTCAGCCGTGGATACTGTCAATTGCTCAGTCGTATCCGTCTCTGAGCTGTCGACTTCTTCCATTCCTGGTGTAGATAAATCGATACCAAGCATTCTACAAATGCTCTCGTACTCAGGCCAGTCGAAATAGAGTCTTCCCGCAAAGAAGCCCAGTTCGGTGATGAGCCATTCGGGAGGATCCCAAGTTTTAGGGAGAGAGGGCATGGTGTAAAAGTTCAGCTTGTTGAAATGCATCATTCTTCGAGTAACTGGCGCCGCATAGGTTAGGAGGCGAGTTGGACTGGTTTTATTGCCCCTCTCCGTTTCTTGTATGATCTGAATCAGGAATTCGGTTTCCTCGGGCGTTACAATGACAGCGACCTCGGGGGAGTTGGCGTAGAGGATCCATTGCACCGGCCGCTGATTTAGGGGATTAGTAAGATCAGTTGATTAGGTAAGGGGAACGATGGAGTGACTTTACCATGAAATTATCATTGACTGACTCAAGAACTAGCTTCACAGTTCGTTCGAATTCACTCGAAACGAAAAGTTGAGAAGAGCTAATCTCATGGCTTACTTTGTATTTTCTTCCAAGAGCAGTTCTTGCAAGGGCTCTTAGAACATGGATGAAGTAGTCTGATCCGGCGGGAATTCTCCCTGTTCTAGCAAAGGTCTCTAGATCCCTATGGAGGCCGGGGAACTTGTGAGGCGTGTACGGTAAGGGTTTCTTGACTTGCCGGACCGCTTCAACCTCGATCTCGGTCTCTCTTTCTTGCTCAACTTCCTGCAGAACTGAGGCATGGACAGCCTGACCAGTGTCTTGAAAAGCCTTCTTACGAGACTCGAGTTCTTTAGCAAACTCCGCAATTTTAGGATTTGACTTCAGGGACGTGTTTGTTTTAGCTTTACTTTGGGGTCCGTAAAGCTGTTGTAGAGTCTGACGTTCCTTATGCTTTATAGCGTCGATGTACGCTGTTCTATGCTCGTCGTCATTAAGGAAATCAGGGAAATCCTCGGCCGCTTGCATTCGATTGCAAAAGTCCATGCCTTGGGAGTAATACAGGGGCTGAAGTTGCTCGATTGCATCACACGTGTTGCTGATAAGCCAGCGGATTCTGTTACCGTTAGTATGAACGAATCGATTTAAATATATGTGAAAATGAATCGAACTTACACGTCATATGAGTCTATGCCCATGTTGTCCTTTTTGTTACATAGGTCTCGGATGCTCTGGTTCACTTCAGGCGGAGCAAAGAATGTAACAGACTGTGTTGTACCGAGTTGACGTAATCTCATTGCAGCTAGCTGACATTAGTGCTGATGGTCAGATTGGCATTGGAATTTTAGTGATAATACCTTGTACAGTATGGTCCTTGGTTTGGCCCAAGCCTAGAGTGAGGGCAGCACGAGCATATATACCAAACTTGAGGTCAGTTCCCCGTGTGTGAGCCTGTGTGAAATACGAGTTTAGCCCTTGACAAAAGTGTGCCATTCAAATCGGGAACGTACCTCATCCAGGTAAACAAGGACTTCATTAAGATTGTCTGCATAGGGAGAGGCAAGTAATGGAGTCCTCGTGCCTTGCTTGGAGAGAATGAATGGACTATCGCCGTCGAAGTATAGTGCTACTGTTGCTCGCCCATCAACCTTCAACCAATTTTCGGCCAACTCCTTGTTTGATTGCTCGAGAATTTGGGCTCCAGAATCAATCAAAATGCGGATGTTATGCTTCCTTAACATATATAGGAACGAATTCTCGGTTATGCGCTTCTGCTTCGGGTCAGCCATAACAACGTATGCTCTGGATCGTTGCTGAAGTAAGTATGTGAGGACTTCTGCATTTGTATGCGACAAGGATGGCAGGTCGTCTTGTTTGATAGTCAAAGGCAAGAGGGGTTTGATATCGTTTGTTCCTATTGTATGAAACTAATCAGTATCTAGTTCCATTTCAAGGTTCATGTCATCGAAAGGAGGTAAATAGATGTAACCATTACCCACCAGAGAAACCCGTAGTAAGCCCCCTCGACTTGATCATCGATGCGTTCTTATGTGATTTATCAGGCTGGATGTGACAGGATAGGGGTATATCCCAACCGTTCGATTGCAAGCGTACTCTGAACTGCTTCGCATGAGGTGGAAAGACGAAGTTGTTCATAAAATAATCGATGACGGGGACCTTGAAGCGCACACTGTTCCAGATTTGGCTCATCTGCTGGAAATCGTCAACATTGATGGAGTGCCAATCTCTCAAATAGTCTGGGAAGTCTTCATCTTCAGTCCATTTATCGTACTCGGAGGCGGGGTCGTCGGATTTCAAAACAGCTTCTAAAGCTTGACGAGTTTGCGACATGTTGATCCCACAATAATAGAATGCTAACGTGGTTAATAAGATGGCCACCTATCGAAGTTTAGCACATGAGTTATTTCGTTTCAAGCTTACATATAAAAGCGATTGGCTGAGTAATGGGTATATTAAAAGCACTCACATCGACGTGTCCAAATTCAGACTGCTCGCTTGGAACTCCTTTCGCATGAAAAGGAACTGCCACTGGATCCCTTAAAGGATGGAGTCCGTACTGAACTCCATACCGTTTCTTGAGAGCCATAATAAGGATTCGATGAACAAACAACCCTCGAAGAAGATATATAGTCTGCTTGACATGTGGCCTATCGGGACATAGACGGCCGATGCGGTCCAAACTGGATTGATGAACCTTGCCTCCGGACAGGAATTCTTTGATGGCTAAGCGGTCTGCTGGTTCAATAGAGTCTATGGGGATTATACCCCTAGTGCCTCGGCAAATATCATATCTCAAGCGATTAATCATTTCCTCCTCTACATCTGACCGGAGGAAGAATACGAAAGGAAACCCTCCATGAGGGCGTCTTACAACCTCGATTGAATAGGGGAAACTCGCCGCTAGCTCGTACAAGTGCATATTCATTAGACCAAGGATTTGCTCAACAATCAGCCATCGATGGGGATGTCCGTCAACAGCTGTTTGCGATCCAGAGGGGTATATAAGTTGTGTCTTGACGGCCAGAGTATGGTCGCTTTCATCTATCACGTCTCGTGCACATGATTGGAGCCACTTCTGAACTCGAATCATCATACCAGCTTCGGGAATTTGCTGGTCAAGCACCCGTTGGAGGCCGCTGAGCATGAATGACATCTGGTGCTCTGGGAGGCAAAGCATAACACCACGTTTTCTCTGAATGTCACGGTGTAATCTGTGAAATAGCTTGATATGATTTTCCTTCGTTGGTGTTCTCCGAGAGAAAGGAATGTGGCAGACCTCTCTACCGACAAGGCCTCCTAGACGTCCGTGAAGTAATTGGCCCGTCTGCTGCAGGAGAGCTTTAGGAACAGACACTCGGACAAGGTTTTTGCTATCCGCAAGTAGTACTGCAGCCATCGGAATGATACATGATGTTTTGCCCTGGCCCATATTCAATTGAAGGACACTGTTGGCTCCAGAATTTGGAGCAATTATCGCCAACGCGACTTCAACTTGAGTTTCACGAATGATTAGGTCTGATTCAATCTCCAGTAGGAGCCAGTCCGGATACTCCTCTACACGCCAATTACTGTGGCCCTTGTTCATACGTTCTTCTTCGTAACGAGCATCTTCGTGTGCACGCTTATAGGACTGCATTCGCATCTGTCTCTGTAGATTCGTTATCGACAGAGCGAAATGAAGAATTCTCTCCTTCATACCGCTTCCAAAAGAACGTTTTGCGGTTGTTCTGAGTTGTTCAAGAAGAGTAATCGGAGTAATCGCAGGCCATAATTGGCCTCGCTGTAGCCAGCTGATCTGTCTCTCAGTGTATGCCTCACCAGGCTGTTTTACTTCCGATTCAATGCCTGCGAAGATTTTCTTCATCATCTCTTGAAGTTGAGATGTTGGATACTCGTTAGGAGAAGATAGAGTCGTAACTGCCGCAACTTGCGAGTTTCGCGTGTAGAAAGCAGCCAGGCTTTCTTTCAGGTCATTTGCGTACTTTTGCTTAATTGTTGAACTTGACTCAGAAAAGCTCTCAATGATCTGCTCTAATTCCCGTGAAGCTCTATTAGTGGATATATCGCGGAAAGGTGATCGAGACTGTATCGCTCCCGCTCTAAGGCTAGAAGGTCGCGTTGGAATATTTGCTTCGACCTTGTGAATAGACATTTTCATTAGATCATCGCCAAGGGTGGGTAGCTTGTAATCCGGTGGTTGAATACGGAAGAACAGCTCAGACGGTACAAAGTCAGGCCTTTGGAATTTGACATCTGAGTGCCTTTGATTGAGAATCTCTTGAACTGCTTCAAGGTGGTTGTGGAATTCATGGTTTTGATATAGTCTTTGCCATTCCGGACGGACTTGATTTAGAGCTGCGGGTACGTCTAACAGATAAGAGTCGTCACCATGCTTCGTGCTTAGATCGCGAGTAGGCCATTCCAAGAGAAGAGCTTGTGCTAGCTTCTTACAATCCGCGGCTGCCTTTTGGGTATGAGCTACCCTGGCCTGCCAAAGCTTTCGTTGGTTCTTACTGCTAGTGAACTCGGCGAGAGGTGGACTTTCGGGGGGAGGTATTTGGTATGGTTCGATAAGTTTGATCAGAACGTCAAGTTGGGGTGCTTGGCGCGGTCGGAAGCTGTAGTACTCGCTATGACTAGGGAGAGGTAATGATTGGAGACGATCCCAGCGAGCAAACGCAATTAGGGTGCGGATCAAAGGCATGTTGGCATCATATCGAAAGGAAATAATACCCATAAAGTACATAAGCCTGTACTGATCAGGCATGTCTTTCACTGCGTTAACAAGGGGTCCCCATTCACGACGCACGTCGATATCGAGGCGGTCGTGCAGTGTTACTTTCTCAAAATCCTGTCCATATCCCTTGATATTCAATGACTGCGAGAGATTCAATGCGAGATCCCCCACCGTGGACATGAATACAGGCTTTTCTCGTACTATAGTGGCAGCTTCCAACACGTTGGAGTATCGCAAACTGGTGACGTGGGGGTTATGTCTGGCTTCGTATATCGTATCGCCTGGATAATCAAGTTGCAATTCATATCCGTTGCACCTCTCATATACCTGACGTCGACGTAGAGCTCGCAAATTAAGATGGACATCACCAGACGTATGCAATTCTCCCGTATCTATCTTCTGCGGGTAGAAGGTGGCCAATCTGGTGGATTGTGAGACAATTCGGTCTACCAGGATGCTAAATTCTTCTCGTTGAATTGCCGTGGGAAATTCATGAGCCCAAAACTCTTTTTTCATAAGTTTGAGGTCCGTAGGGTAATACTCTCGCTTTGGCGAAAGCTTCGAAATAGAATTCAGTATGTTGGTTGGAAGAATTGACAAGGGAGACCAGGGTTGAGATACTCCCGAGCTCAAGATAGCCAGGGAACTCTCAACACCAGTCAAGCCCGTTAGAGGATCAGGTAAAACAAACGAGGTGAGCGCATGTATCTCGGCCTTTTTATATATCAATGCAGGTTCAGCCGCACAATCTATCCGGCCGAGTATCTTGTTAACCATGAAGCGGATGTAGACTGCTGATGGTTCGTTATGAAGTTGAACGCACACCTGAAGATGGCAATTTCGTGGCCTTGCCCTGATTACCCCTAATGGGACGAGAACGAATCGTTCTTGAGGATCTTTCAAACTGCGACAGACTAATTTGCTATCGAATCCGTACCAAGTGTCAATACATTGGCAAGGATCAATCTCGGCCTGCAGATGTGTGGACTGTAGCAAGTTGTTCCTGTTTACGAACCACCTCAACTGCATGCGAGGCATCTCAACGGTAGGAGCGTACCTACCACCGGGTTGGTATATGGTCAAATGCCTTGGAGGTTCAAACCACTCAAAAATTTTCGTCACTCGAATGAATAGAGGACTATAGGGATCTACTAGTGTCTCCTTGCACCTCGCTGTGGGCGTGAATCGTGAGCATATCGACGTCGTAACGTCTAATCTCCAATTATGTGGATGGTGACGCCAAATATTTCTGGATTTCGGCCGGATTTCGAGGATCCCAGACACAAGATCACTATCCATGTTAGTTTGATTATTGATTCTTAGAGGCCTTAAGGTGACTCACAGCCAATGAATACAATTTTCAACCAGCGGTGCAGGGAGGTCAAAAGCATGTCCATTATAGAAATATTCTCTTGGGATTAATTCTAGGACTTTTGTGCCTTTGATCGCGCGAATTATAGTCAATTCGCCATCATATCCAACATGGATCTCATGATCTTCCTGTGTGAAAGCCAAGACTGGACCGCATTTTGTATTAGCGACATTGATTCTATTAGACTACCCTAGCTTAGGAGAGGTCGAGGAACCGAACTTACCGTGGGTCATCCCTGGACTGTTTGATGGATATTTCATCAGACTGGTCTGATTGCCGAAGAGTTCATCGAGGATAATGGTACTTTTAGGGTCTGTGGGAAGCCTCTGTCGGGCAGACGGTAGCAGTTAGCATAGAAAAATTTCTGTCAATGTGCATTTTTAAGACTCACGCCTAGCGGTTGGCCATTGACTAGCAAAATGCCAAAGATATAGTTGTAGCTTGCAACTTCGACTGCTTTATGGGCATCGCCTAACACAACCTGGAGCCAGCCATCTGCTTCGAACGTGATGGAGTAGATTGATTTCGATCCAGCGGCTGGCCAAAGATTCCGTAACGCAGCAAGTAATGCGTCATTTCCATGCCAGTCAATCGAATCTCGTATCCAATCCTTCAAATCATGCATCATCCTCAAATCACGGACGTAGGAGTTCCTTACAATTTGTTCCAGAGATGCGATATTATCCGGGATGTTGTCATAAACTGTTGCGCTACACTCTATAAATGTAGCAAGTCTGTCAGCCTCGATATCTTGACTTGGTAACATCTGGTAGGAAGCAAACGTCCTCTTGCATAGAAGAGCAGCCCACAGCAGATACGATTGGCAATTCTGCGCATTCTTCAAGTCTCTCGTCGTATATCTTTCCTTTCGTAACAGTCTTACCCACTGCAAGATGATCTGTCTCGCTTCGGAAAGGAGATCCAGGGCCATTCCTGTCAAGTAATTTGTATCTGGGAATGGTTCCGTGAATACCACTAATCGTAAGGTTAACATGATGACGATCTCCATCAGATGGGTCTCGCGCCAGTTAGAGGCAATAGCCTGCAGTTTCATTCTAATCTGCTGCAACAGGGCTTCGCAGAATGAAGTATCTCGAAAAACACAGTGTATATGTCCGAGAAGTTCTTGGTGTCTTTCTTGCTGTCCAATCTGGTGTGCTAGATGGTCAAGAAGCATCACTGTCGAAGGTTGCGATAGGTTAAGATTAGACGACCCAAGTTCTGTTAAGATGGTGATCCATCGTCGACGCTTGCCAGATAGGAGGTATTGAAATGCCATGTATTCGTGTGCGTTGAGGCTAGAGGGACAAGAAGGATAGGACGCCACGATTTCGTACGAAGATGGGCCATTCCCATAAACGTTAAAACTTCGAGATTCGAGAAGTGAAGAAAATGGCGAACCTTTCGGAAGGGCTAGTTTACAGTGATGCTCAAAGGTAGGTCGAGCTTCCTTGTTCCCTGGCCAAGATTGGGAGGCATCGTCAAAGTAGGCGAACTTGAGAGCGTTTGGAAGTAGGACCTGATCAAGATCAACTGGAAATTTCCTCCTCTCTTTGTAATGAGTCATCAAGACTTTCTCATGTCAGTAAGCTCCAAGGAAAATTAGGGAATTAGATCTTACAGGATTTGGTTGTTGATGCAAGAGATATTCTTCCGGGAACTTTGGCATACATATGTAGCCCCGAATAGTCTTGTAACTGTATTATAGGTTCTGTTCCTGGCTCCTGAGTTTGTCTCGCAATGCGGTATAGTATTGCCCATGTGGCATCGCGATACGCGGCAAGGGCTTCGGGACATCTAAGTTCGAACACTACAGCTTTTGCCATTACATCACTTTCAGGTAATGGCGATTCGAAAGCCCTGATGACCATGCGGGATCTTCTTCTATCCAGCTGGCATTTCGGACAAGAACGGGAGTCATGCGTTGGGTATAGCCTGTCCATCGACTGAATATAAATGCATGTTGCAGCCTCGTACTCTCTAGTCAACCTCTCGTACTCTTCATTTAACTTCTTCCACTCTTGTTCTTTCTCCTGACGTTGCTGTGCAGCAGTAGACTGTATTTCGGCCAGGATGTTTGCGAGTGAGCTAGAACCTGGTGATTCATTGAAATACCTTTCCGCAAAACAGCCTTTACAGGGGTTATCAAACAATGTGGCTCGTGTTCCTCTAGATTGAGATATTCGATCCTGAATATAGGACTCGACTTTTCTCGCGCGCGATATATCAGAAAGGAGAGGTAGGCGGAGAGGTTCCATCAAGCGTGTTGTAAAGACTGGGTGGAAGTCATACAAAAGTGGAAACATAGTACATGCAGACTCATCTAGAGCCATCCAAGCCTCCATCAACGTAAGAAGCATAATAGACTTCTGCTCGGCATTATCATCATATTGGGCTTCAATTCGACTAATGTATCCACGAATAGCATTATGCAGCTGTCGAACCCGTGCTGATAGGCTTATGGAACTCGTGTGCAGGTTCGTCGCAGAAGTATGTATCTCTCTCTCCTCTTCAAACAGTTCCAGGAGTTTATTCCCAAAAGCTTGAACGTGAAGCTTCGGTTGTTGGAAGGTAGCTGTATACGGCTGAACAGGTTGGCGTAGACTCTCATTCTGAAATCGTTTGCGAGCATTAGTCAAATATTCGCGGCTAGAATAAAGACTCAACCGTTGCTCTGCTAGGTTTGCTTTCCGGGGTAAAGGGGGAATCGTCTTGGAAATCCTCTGCTTTTCCCTGTTCCAGGCGGTACTGATTCTGGCAACTGTAGCCTGTACCACTCTACTGAAACGAGGTGACAAGGCTTTATCCAATGCAACATAAGACTTTTGAATAGCTTCTGGTTGCTCTAAATGGTCTCGATCGAGCTTGTATAGACGGCGACACAACTTTGCTTTGAGGAAAGCCTGGTCCTCGAAGGCAATGACATCTCGGGTGTCATTGAGTATCATTCCATGCATAATGCACATCAAGAACTTGTACTGAATCCTTCCGTGTGTTCCGCCAAGCATCATTGCCAGATGGCGCGCGATTGAAACGCGAAGGACAAGCCAATACGGCAATCTGCGCCAAGGAGACGCGCTACTAAACCAGCAGACATCATCTCGAACTCTTTTTCTGAGTAGCCTAGGGGAAATACGTCGACCATTTGCTTCAAGTATTGCTGTGAGAAGGGAGGTGATCAGTGCAGGATCGGGGGTTTCTCTGTCCTCTGCTACGGCACGTCCAGCCTTCGTAATATACTCCGAGAACTTTTGAGTAGACTCTGCCGAAGCCTGTTCAAGGAAGCTTGCGAGACTCTCGAGGAAGGTGTCGTCGTAGAATACCGGAGAAGGCAGCAACACGGCAGTTCCCGGGAATGTCCACGAAAGAGTTTGTGACGCGAGTACGGACTCACGCTTTGGTGAGGCTTCGAAGGCTTCAAAAAGAATATTACCGCGGTATTCAGGGCTGTATGCGCTTTGTAAGCTTAAACCCTTATGGGACTAGTTGAAGAACTTACGCAACAGGTTTATGAATAATGATCCCGGCATTCTGGGTCGCTACATGAAGGATGATGGTGTCAGTGTCCCCAAGTTGCTTGAGATGCGAAGCCAACTGGCTTCGTTCCAACTTCCCGCCCACGTTGAGAGTCTTGGAAAGTAGAAGTGACCGCCTAAGGGAGTCCCACACTTGCCAACAGGTATCATCTTGGACATCTCTCATAAGTTTGGCTGCAGCAATCAGACGATCTAGAAATCCACGTTCAATCTCGTCGGTATTTGATTCAGACCCCGACGGCAACTTCGCCGGTAGCGCAACATGATTGAACAGGCTCTTCAGAACCCCATCTGGGGTTTTAACTTCTTCAAAATCCATAGATACGAACTGGTTAATGCGAGAGACATGAACTATCGACTCGATGTTCGGATTCAAAAAGGGAAACAAGAAAGTAAAGGGATGTGAATGAAGACTAGATCTTCGGGTCGAATTCACGGAAATCGAGTCGGTTCATGGATGACCATGGGGAATATTCATATAGCTGTGGGAAACGGAAAATGGAGGAAACGTCAACAACGATGGCGCAAATTGGTAACGATTGGCGCAAACTATCGTCATGCAGGCTGTGCGAAAGGCGTATAACCGATGAGAAACGCGGTTTATTGCAGCCGAGTTGAGATTGTGTTGGTCCTATGTCCTTTCACTGGAACCACATGGGCAAGCCTGATAAGTTCGGCTTCGGCCAACCAATCCAGCTTGAATTACTTGTTTGGATTGAAACCGACGGAAGGAAGACGGGATGCAACCAGAATGAGGCTATCGACTCAATAAGGCAGCAACTCAACCTATCGTGCCCGCCTATTAATTTCCAATATTGTTGTTATTGGTACAAGGCGCCATGACAACTGGTCGCAGCTGACTCGCCTAATTGGTGAGCAAGTACAATGTACCTTCCATTTGCTTTTTGGAAATGAGCTGTCACTTTGTCTATTGACGCTTTCGATTTGACCAGGAATGTATAAGATACATCTACCCACAATACATAATCCCCCAATGCTACCTATAACCTCGAAAGCGTGTAGCTCATTCTTATAAATTATATATAAGTATCTCTATATATATAGGCAGATGCGCGCACATGTGTGCCTATTTGGACCTTGACAATGTTGGAAATGTTTCTCGGAACGAGCCGACCAGAGGTATCTTCCCGGTTATTAGATACTACACACCAACAGCAAACTCCTCGTATATGATTGCTCTGTTGCCGTTGGTCCATCATTTCTTCAGTTACACAACATAAGAAGATCAACGACCTGTCACATTTTACGCTGGACGATACCGGCCCGATATGCTTCAGTCTTAAGTGGTAGATTGCGTCATCGAATTTAGGATATCGTTACATTTAAAGCGTTACTAACTAGATTGATAATGGTGTTAATATTTAATGCCTTTAGGTAGTATGTTAAGTGCTTGATATATTTAATAGAAACTGAGCAGAATGAACATTGACTGAGAGGGCTGGAAGGTCTCTGTAATAGAGCGCGAATATTGAGCAAGAAACAATACAATCAGGATACCAAATCAAGCGTCATATATCCATGTATGCTCCCGTCTGTTCGATCGTTTGCATTCCAAGTACTTGATATGTCTTCAGTTAAAGCCGAGAGCTACATGTAATATTCAATGGCAAGTAACACAAGTAACTATGTATGCGCGAAACTCGCCTTTGACATTTGAAATGTATGGTGAGTAATAAGCCAAGGTATACGTAGTATGCTAATAATATTCGTTTGCGAGGTATATAAATTCGGTACGAGACATCAACGCTCTTTTCCCACGGAAGCATCTTAGTTCCGATATGCTGATTTTGACACTTAGCAATACGAAGATCTATGGTAAAATGTGGGAATGCTTCTGAAGTATTAGCGAAACGGCGTAGTATATAGATAGAAACGGCATTCACCGCAACGGTTACTACTTGCTTAATACCTCGCCGCAATCTATTTAGGTATGCGGGTCTCTTTCGCTCACCAATTCAGCCCCAAATTCCACGTGTTAGAGATGTAACATGAAACGCGACAACTTTGTATTAATAAATGTAACGTTGATTAGGGTGTAATGACACCGACAATCCCATGAGCACGTCACGTACCTAGGGTGTGCGGCAGTGTTTTATAGAATAAACATTCAGCGACCTCCTGAACTTAGAACCTTTTCAAATATAACATCAAATACTCCATCCTTTTTTGTAGGTATACGGGTTATACGAGTGGTGCCTTACGTAAGATGTCTGCGTCGTGTGGCGCTAACGCTAAAACATGATGATTTAAGCGGGCGCGGAATCGGTTCGCCGTATCTGATCGGAATAACAGGCCCATGCTGCTGCCATGGTTACGTACATCATCCGTCGTTAGCGGATCTACCGGCAAGCGGCTTGGCGAGGAGAAACGGAGGATCCCCATGCCACGTGCGCCTTGCAGTCAGATAGAAGACAGATATTTCAATCAACCAGGATTCAAAGGATGAGGCTTATCAGCTCGTAGGGCTGAAATAGGGCCACTTATATGAGAGCTGAATACCGGCTTAGTCAATACCTACAATATTCCCATTATGGAAGTTAGAATCTGCCTTTGAGTAGCTAAGAATTCAAAACTACCTTCTACTCTTTTAAATAGCTGCCTGGAAGGAATTTCATCAACCTCTAGGACCTTGATGCTGTACACACCAGGTGAAAGCGATGCCAGTTTGAAAGTCATGTCATTCTAAATATGTATCTAATTGTTCTATATTGCTATCATAATAATTGAAGAAGAAAGAAATTCGGATATGGCCAAAAAGAGTGAGTGACAAATGTTACATTGCTGTATATACCTCTATTGCGAACCCGAATCCTATGCATTTATCCCGTTTATGTTTAGCTATGCCAGCATAAGCTCATTCTAACGTTCCTTAACTCCCCTACCGGCCAAATATTCTATTAGAAAAGAAGAGATCGGTTCTTTAGCCTAGCTAGGCCTGTACCTAAACCAACATGATGTTGCGAGAAGTGACGTAGAGAGTCCTAACTGAAAACTTCGCTCGGATAGCGTCGATGACGGGATCATTGGCAACATCCACCACTGGCATCCCGCTGCTTGAAGAGCGACTTGCAAATCGAATCGCAGGGGCAGAAAACGTTACATGCTGCCCATCGCTAGAGTTTCTGTTTCCCTCTGGAACATTGACTCTCTGGCGCATTTTCCCGGATCTGAGGTCAATCTCGGCAATGAAATCTTCGCTTGTTCTCTCCTGACGTCTCCTCTTCTGCGCTGGTTCGAAGTTGGTGACTAGTCTTGACTCCGGATCGACCCAGATGGTGCCTCCGTCAACATGAGCGTGAAGATAAGCACATGACCCATCTAACTCCATACAATGTGGTCCGGCATATGGAGTGATGTCAACCGACGAGGTAATGTCCCTAACCGCAATGTCGAAAATGGAAATTTCTTGGGATAATTCAACTGGCGCATAGTTATTGCCCTGCCGGTGCCGTTGACTAATGTATAACAAATTCCTACTCCAATCGTGAACAATCTCCTGCGGTTCCGCCAGTAGGTCATCAAGGATATAGACGCGGTAGGAGACCGCAACGTCCGCAAAAGTACATAGCTGACTTTCTGAGCCACTCATACTGGATTCGGTGGTCTTGAACTCCTTGGGACGTTTGGGGTCTTTGTTCTTAGGATTAAAGATATTTCGAGAACGGTTTGTGTTGGGACGGGTTTGGATGGGCTCTCCCTTTGATTCTTCATCCTTAAATGCCATGTCGACGGGCCTCCTGGATCAACTTATATCGTTCTACAGCTGTCTCTTCAACGGAGGCCCCCACTGTCGCCTTGTCTCGTATTGATTGTAGTATCGTACCTTAGGGAAATACAATTCATACGATTACGCTGTAAGAGACCTGTCTTAGGCGTAAGTTTCGTCTAGTCTGCGAAAGAATAAGAGAAGGAAGAGCAGGGAGGAGGAATGGGTCTTGCTACGCCATCTCGTTTTCACATTCTAGGGCTTCGCCGCTAATGTTAAGCCTTGGAACTACGACGTATTTCCACACTCTTGGCAGCCGCTTTCCAGAATATCGGTAACGGGTCCTAGATTCGCTGGTTATGACCCTGGAAATAGGTACTAGTTCCATCCTATGGCTGACCAATCATAGCCGCACATAACGCCGCAGCTCGTAAGCAGTAGCCAATCAGAATTCCGTTATACAGAACGCGGTCTCACCACCCGAACTAGACCTAGTGGACAAGTAGGATTCGGGAGGTTTCAAGAGATTAGGTTGGATCCGAATAGGCATCACTTTAACCATACGACGCCGAGGTGGGAATCCATATTCGGCATCCTACCTGGTCAAAAGGAGCCGCAGTAGCTTAGATGAGCGGACGGCCCCACTCCGGTCCATCCGGAGATAAGGGCAAGGCAGATTTGCCGGCTTGCGTCTGCCCTACCTGGCAGTAAGATTACGTCGTTAATTGCTGGCCGGTGTGAGCTATAAGTGCAACACATATTCACGTCAAGCAAACCTATTTTAATCTCCCTGAATCATATGGTATAGTCAATCAGGTTTTAACATTCAAGTTTACTAATCACGAAGTAGTCCTCGGATTTAAGCTAGGCCGGAGCTTACAGTTATTACAAAATTGGAACCTATATCAAAATCCCAAGGGGGCAAGGCCTTTTCATACGGACTGGGCAGGCAGAGCTGGCTTCGGGTTAGACAATGACTACCTGTCTGCACTGAGTACTAGCCAGGATGGTTCCAGGACTCCCAAAATAGTTAAGTAAATCTATTAACTCAGGCATGGCCGGGATTATTTCTTCGAGATATGCTGTCAATGGCCAGTCCGGCACCCGAGCCACTTAGCAATACCGAGACAGATGCTTGCCATACATTGCACACTTAATATCAGGATCTTAGGCATTTGGTCGATGCTCAAGAAAATCAAAAGCAACAGGATCTGTAGATTTATAGTGACATTTTGGGCGTACTACCTGAATTACCACTGATTTTCAATTATGCCATGGAGGCCGCGATTGTTCAGGTCCTGTAGGCAAAGGCGGATCTATTTGTTAGAGATAGTGGCTTGCATCTAAAATTACCTCATCTTTTAGACGTCTCCTGTTATCATATTAGCGGTAATATTGATCTTGCAACTTAGAGCATCCTCTTCGGGGGCCAATCCAATCCAATGCAAGATATCACTACCCCCTAAGAGAGACCTTAAAGAAATAGAGGTGTCGGAATTTGCTCACGGCTTCTAAGAATACTGTTACCGGTATCCCTAAGACGCCAGATTATATGGCAGCTAATAAGGACATGTACCAATTACTAGATATTGTCTTGCCTCTATGAAATGCCTCATGTTGTTACCATACTAAATCCTGATATTGGGTATATGTGTACCTAAATAACTAGTAAAGATGAGGTTCAGTCTAGGTACCTACAGAAAAGGGGTACATCCATAGGCAGAAAATGATCCACGGTGGTGAATTATTACGTGCAAGGAGTTTGCAGCGCGGCTACCGACCTGCGAGTGGGCCCGCATACTGGGTAATTGTGCGATACGTGCATCTTGAGATGGCTCTTACACAATCGCGTTCTTTCCCATCTCGTCCGAAGTTAAAGAACGGGTGCCTTCCGTAAATTTTATCTAAGTTAAGCACCTACTTCCCGTTAGACTATCTGACGCGCCGCTTCATTTTCTATATAAACAAACATCCATCTTCACTTCCAATAACCCAATTTCACGTTTTCTTCACGCCTCACCTTTCCTCGCAGCTTCTACTTGACCTCACCCAACCTTCAATTATACTCTTCGTATACCCATTGTAAGCTCCGGTAGTCGAGGTTTAACATTACCCTTTCCTTACCTACTCATAATCTCTTCACGCGTCAATAGCCACCTTTGTAGGGAAAATCTCACTGTATTAACCCACCATGGCGCCTTCTGGATCGTAAGTTGTTCATTTTATTTAGAGTCTCTCGTTTCCCATTTACTGCCATTATCGCCAGTATCGTACTCACCCCTCATAGAAATCGATCCGGGCAATGCCACTTCTTCAACACGCCCGGTGGTTGCAAACGTGGAGCATCATGCAAGTTTTCCCATGGTGCACCTGTGTCCCCTGTTACCAACAGCGCACAAGACCAGCAGAAAGAAACCCAACCCACTTCACAGGGTCCTAGAAAGGATGATTCTTTCCACAAATGGCGAAGACTCATCCCAAGAACTACTGGGGGTAGGCCTCCCTCGTTCGGTTCCAAGCTCCCGCAATTCTTTCAGGAAGCATATGCCTTAGTCCAGGGCGACCTTGATACGCTCCAGAAGACGGTTACAGAATTTGCCACTGAGCAAGCAGTCTTAGCAGTTCGCGAATTGGTTGACGAGCGCATTCTTTTCTGTCACACTGACCCTGAGCGCGTCACTCTCTGGCGCACTTGCATCCAACCATTCTTCCAGATACTCACTGAGCCGCGAGTAGTTCGTTCGGCTATCCTAGAAGTGCATACTGGAACCATTTACAATGTTGTATTCGGTCACAATGCTGCTCGACTTGAGGTCCTCTTTAACTTCTTGATCGACCTTGCCGCAAAGTGGCAACCGCCGCTTTTTGGTGAAGACGACGGATCCAAGAGTCAATTCCTTGAACTCTGTGCCGCAATTCTGGCCAAGACAGTTGACTGCAATACTCAGGTTCTCGTCAATGAAGCCTTCCCGCGAATTGTTGATCGGCTACGGGATTCCATCGATGACCTTGACCAGGGCAACCGCAATTTCTGGATCCTCCAGGCGACAAATCACCTTGCTTATATCCAGAGGCGTCTGGGCCTTGTCAAAGGGGTTGCGCAAAATGCTGCACTGAAACCTCAACCATGCACACATGCCACATTCATATTACGTCGAGATCTCCCGGGAATGCTGTCAACTAAAGGTCCACGCCATGACAATGATTTCGAGGACATCGCTAAGATCAGGATTTTACCCACAATGTCCGAGCTCATGTCAACCCGCGAAGATTATCGACCATTCCACGATCCATCCCAACTACATTTACCAGGAATCGAAGGTCAGATTGATCGCCACTTCCGATTACTCCGAGAAGACATGGTGGGTCAACTAAAAGAATGTATCAGCGAAGAATTAGGACTCCTCAAAGAATCAGAGGATGGTTCTGCTACCAAGCAGCAGAAAAGTCTCCGAACTCATTCCTACAACGTTGTGGATATTACTGATATTACTTGTACGCGACGATGTGGAATCGAGTTTCATCTGAAAATAGAGCAGCCGTTTTCCGCGAGTAAGCTGACAAGCGAAGCACGAGAGGACTGGTGGAATATGTCGAAGCGCCTCGAGATAGGCGCTCTTGTTTGTCTCTTGGTGAAAGATACCGCCGTTTTCTGCGTTGTTTCCGAGTCCACTATTAGGCCTAACCAACTTCGTAAATACAATCGCAGAATGAGTGAGGCTGGCGAGGCGACTGGGAAGCACAACCTATACAGCAATAAGGACTTTGCGTACGTTAACCTGAATTTGGCTGAGCCAAGCGATGCTGATCTCAGGACAATGCTACGAGTCTCCCAATCCGGGGAGTTTGAGAAACGATCTCTAGTAGAATTTCCCGGAGTACTATTGCCGTCATTCAAACCGACTCTATCGGCACTTCAACAGCTCTCCAAGACTTTAGATCTCCCGTTCACAGACCTCCTTGCGCCAATCTCTGATGGCCCAACTCGAGTCACCATTCCGATGCCTTTGTACGCAACGAAGCCAGGCTTTGCATTTAATCTGAAGTGCCTTACTTCCGATAACAGTGACTTGCTATTTTCGCCACGAGACACCCCCGATCCCAACGAGCTGTGTTTTCGATCAAGCCTAGACAAAGGCCAGGCGATAGCTCTTCTCAATTCATTAAAGAGAAGTCTAGCACTAATCCAAGGACCTCCGGGTACGGGGAAAAGTTACACTGGGGAGGTTAGTTTGCGTTTTATCTCTTTTCGCATCATTTACCTAAGACTTCTTGATTCACTTGCCGCGAGACTGCTAACATCAAGGATAGGCAATCATCAAGGTTCTTCTAGCGAACAAAGAAAGAGCTGAGATAGGTCCTATTCTCTGTGTCTGTTATACCAACCACGCCTTGGATCAGCTACTCGAGCATCTCTGGTATGGCGGAGTTAAACAGATTATTCGGATTGGCTCAAGGTCCAAGTCCTCAATTCTTGAGGACGTGAATCTACGAAGGGTCTCTAAGGACATGGAACGCACCAAGTCAGAGAAATCAGCTGCATGGAAGTCCGCTTCAGTATTAGGTGAGGCGGAGAAGGAAATGAAGGAATATTTGGCAAAACTAAGAGACAGCGGGATCGCTCAAAATGTCAAAAGGCACATCGAAACCGAAGCAGCCCCATTCCATGAAGCGATATTCGGTGTAGAGGACGATGGGTGGACTAAAGTTACTTATCTGGATGAGAAAGCTCATTTTCTCAAATGGATCGATGCTGGATCTCTGTCAGAGGAACCAACTCGAGATGTCGCTGTACTAAAAAGGCAGCAACCGGAAACATTGAGCCGGCAAGAACGATCTTTACTCTGTGCAGAGTGGGCTTCAGAAGTGGCCGCCAGTTTAGAAGACGAGTTTATCTCTTTACACGATGATCATCACAGTGCCAGACAGATGTACGAAGCTGTCATACGCGAGGTAAGTTCATCTCACTTGTTGAACTAAGACTATCGTCAACTGCTCAAATTAGGCTTTGCACGTTGCAACTGACGCACTTTCTGGCATAGGTGGATCTTCGGGTGCTCCAAGAAGCTGATATTGTTGGAGTCACAACAACAGGACTTGCCAAGAATTTGGACATGCTTCGAAAACTTGACGCAAAAGTTCTAGTCTGCGAGGAGGCGGGCGAGGTTCTTGAAAGTCATATTTTGACAGCATTACTCCCATCGGTGGAACACGCTATTCTGATCGGAGATCATCTCCAACTGCGACCGCAAGTTACGAATTACGATTTATCTGTAGCAAATCCTCGTGGGGAGCAATACTCCCTAGATGTATCGCTCTTTGAGAGACTTGTCCAACCAACTCGGCCCGCGGACCTGAAGCTACCATTCGACATGCTCACGATACAGAGGAGAATGCATCCGTCCATATCTAGTTTAACGAGAAAGACGATGTATAGCACACTCAGAGACGCTGAGAGAGTTAAAGACTATCCCGAGGTAACTGGAATGAGGAAGCGGCTGTTCTGGTTTGACCACGACAAGCAAGAAGCTCGATCGGACCCGAACCATCTCTTCAATACGTCTCGAACAAACGATTTTGAGGTAGAAATGGTTTGCGCTCTGGTATCTCATCTTGTACGCCAGGGCGTTTATGGTCGTGAGGATATCGCGATACTCACCCCTTACCTTGGTCAGTTACACAAACTCAGGAACAAGCTTCGCAACTTGTTTGAAGTTGCTATCGAAGATCGAGACCTTGAGGATCTGCACAAAGAAGGTCTCGATGCAGCACCACAGGTCTTTAAACAAAGTTTGGGAAATTGCGTACGACTTGCAACCGTTGACAATTTCCAAGGTGAAGAAGCGAAGATCGTCGTTATTTCACTAGTGCGAAGCAACCAAGAGCGCCAATGCGGTTTCTTGAAGACCACAAACAGAATCAACGTTCTCCTCTCACGAGCGAAACATGGCATGTACATCCTTGGAAATTCTAGTACCTATGGTGCAGTCGAGATGTGGTCGAAAGTTGTTGGTATGTTAAAGGAGAATGGAAATATCGGCACTAGGCTACCATTGCAGTGCCCAAGACACAGACATACTCCTATCGAAGTATCGGAGCTTGACGATTTCGTCAGGCTATCCCCAGAGGCAGGATGCAATGTTCAATGTTCACAGAGGCTTGACTGCGGTCATACTTGCCTAAGCAAATGTCATGCGACAACCCTACACAAGGCTGTCAAATGCCTAGAGCCGTGTCAACGACTGAAGGAGAAATGTGGTCACGGTTGTCCCAGAACCTGCGGAGAGCCTTGCGAAGAGGAATGCTCGACTGTACTCAAAGGACAGATGCTGCATCTGCCCTGCGGCCACTCATTGATCTCTCCTCAATGTTGGCAGGCTCAGGCTCCTTCCAAGGTTCGATGCTATGAACGTGTGACGAAAACTGTACCAGGCTGCAACCATCGTGTACAAGTTCCCTGCCGCGAAGACGTTACTAAGGACTGCTTCATTTGCCAAACGCCATGTGGGCAAATTCTTTCATGTGGGCATGCCTGTGAAGCTTCATGCAAAGCCTGCAGAACACGTGTGAATGGGGAAGTTGTCGCAGAAAAGCATGAAGCCTGCACATCCATTTGTGGCCGAAACTATAGCACTTGCAAACATGCCTGTAGTCAGAAATGTCACCCAGGCAAGAATTGCCCTCCCTGTGGAATGCCTTGTGAGGAGCAATGCTCCCATTCAAAATGTCCAAAGACTTGCTCTGAACCTTGTACTCCATGCGCGATGGCTAAGTGTTCATCCACTTGCCCGCATAGCGAGTGTACTATGCCGTAAGTTTATAAGAAAGAATAGCGTGCTTTGTATGTTGATACTAACTGTCGATAGATGCGCGGCCCCCTGCAACTGGATTCCGTGCTCGAAGCGCTGTGGCCAATTTCTATCTTGCGGTCATCAATGTAAGTTCTGATAGTTTTGTATGAACTTTTCCGATACTAACCATTGCATCTAGGTCCATCTATTTGCGGAGAGGTTTGCCCAGATCCAAAGTATTGTCAAGTCTGCGCATCTGATGATGTGAAATCCACTGTGGTGGATATGCTGGAGCTACGAGAATACCGTGAGGTCAACTTAGACGAGGATCCTTGCATCTTCCCTCATTGCGGGCATATGATGATAATGTCGAGTATGGACAGCCAATTAGGCATGTCCAACCATTATCGGACTGCCGATGATGGCACAATCATCGCTATCAAGACGTCTCCTACGCCACTTTCGGATAACGTCATCAAAGTCTGCCCGCAGTGTCGGGGAAGCCTAAGAAACCTCTCACGATATGGGAGATTAGTCCGCCAGGCCCTGCTGGATGAATCAACTAAACGGTTCATCAGCTGGTCTCATTCCCAGTCAATGGCGTTCGAACGGAGACTTATTAATGAGCAGGAACGACTTGAGTATTCTCAGAGGTCCAGCCAGACTCTCGAGTTGATGAGGAGAGACGGTGTGATCTATATCATTGGGTCTCTTGTTGATGAGATGCTCGGTATCCATGATTGGATTGAGAATGACCGATATCGACCTGTCATTGAACTTTACTTCGAAATTTTCGAATACCTAGGTCGTGTCCGAGCCGAAGAACAACCGTACAAACGGGTATTTGATCTTGTCGAGCATGCCCGTCAGACTGGGGGAGTAGCTGAGAAATTCGAGTTGGACTCAGCAAAGATTCAAACTCGTGGCCAACTCCTAGCGCAGGCAATGCTTATCCGCTGCAACCTAGTAGTCATGGCTGATTTCCTCCAATTGAGACGCGACGCGCAAGAACGTTTCGTAGTCGTGCACATCAATGTGGAGAGAGCAATCGAAGAATGCGAAAAGCTAGTCACGTCAGCTCACAGAAAAAAGTATGCTCGCCAAGAGGTAGAAGGCCGTATCTTCCACGCCAAAATCGTTGCGATAGCTCGAGAACTCAACGTGCTTGACGGTCCTTCCAATGAAGTGCCTGTACCAGACTCTGTTGTGACTAGGGCCAAGCATCACATCTCCGAAGCAGAGGCCCTTATCCTCGAAAACCCACTGACGGCATATCTCCGAAAAGACCTCAGTATTGCCAGAAGAATGCTTTACCAGGGTGTTTTCTATGAAAAAGTCTCGGTAGAAGAGAAGCGTGCTATCTGTGAAGCGATGGCTCAAGAATTTACAGGAACAGGTCACTGGTATACCTGTGCTCACGGGCATCCGTTTACAGTGGCAGATTGTGGATTGCCGATGGAAGCAACGAAGTGCCCCGAGTGTGGCGCACCTGTTGGAGGACATGACCATGAGCTTGCGGCCGGGGTCCAGCACGATGAAGCTATGGAAGAATTAGGAAGCAAGGCTGCTGCGTTAGACTTGGAGGACTCAGAAGACGCTTGTTGTGTAGGTTGAGCTACGTGGACACTTTGCTTTGCTCTGATTGCACATGAAGGGGTGCTCAACTAATAGCCGTGTTCTGGCATCATCTGAGACGAAACCTACCAACAGACAAGAACTCCTAGGAGCTGAAGAACCTAGAAAATTAATGGTAATTGATTCTGCTTCCTGTTTCTAAATTTGTATTGAGGCTTCGTTAGCCACAGTGAGATCTGTGAGGCTTGGCACAACCCCGCCAACCAGCCATGTTATAACATGGGTGAGCCATGATTACAGGTCGTGCAACGCTATAAACCACTGTAATTATACTTGGCTTCGGGACATCGTTCCCTGTAATAAGTTGGCCAATTGAATGGTGAGACCTGATTTATTGACTTCCAGGTTATTAAGGTTACCTGACACATTGCCAATCGAGTCGCTGAACTGGTTGTTGTCCCTTATGAAGCTTGCGCAAGGTTTTGGTTGAACAGGTAATTATAGAGGACTTATGCGTTGTAATGCGCTGTATTTATAAAGCCTTACAGCACTGTACTCCCTATAGCGCACCTTACGCGGTAAAAATTGTGTTCAGAAGTACTACTACCTTCATGTTGGTACCTCATCCAACCCATACCTAGTTCAGAATTCGGATATCATTGAGAAACATTAGGTAGTCGAAGCTTGAAGGATTTTTTGCAAGCGTTTCACAGCATCTCTAGTATATTTTACTCGCCGTTCTTATATTTTAACATGTCAACGGCCTATCACATAAAACCGCCAGGTATTTCTTAGACTCGGATTCAGGGCCGCCGATAGTTGGTCTCTCTCGACCTTCAGCATCGCCGCCTCGCGCTAAGAAAAAGACGCCACATGAAAATCGAGGCGAATGAGTCTCCGGGTCGTGAAGTTGATAGAGCATAATCCGGATGATACACACTCTAAGGTCGTTGCTTTGCAAACATGTCTACACCCCGCCACCGCGACGAAGTGTGCCTCTAGTGTCAGCACCACTGAGCTGGCCAGGCAGCGCACCCTGAACAAATAATTATTACCAGCCATGGCTTGACTCCAAGAAGCTAACGACAGTACCTGAAGATACCGCTCCGGACGAAACGGGATCGGCGCGATGTTCCCACGATGCGACGCTCACTGCGCTTGCTCAGCTCGCTGATATATAACTGAACGTTAAGCGCGCCATGGTATGTATCCCTTAATAGACGCCAATACTCAGATCAGTCTCGTCGAGGCTACTCAGACTCTCTCACTCATCGATGAGAGGCGCTATGCTCTTGGCGAATGCCTGTTACGGACGGTCTGGAAGCTACGCGGCAGATTCGCGAGTTCGAGCAGGAGACGGGTGTGGATAGTCGGGAATGGGAGCGGAAATGGAGAATGAGGGGGAATGGCGCCGTCGACGATTATCGTGATCACGGAGGTTGGCGACGAGGCGACTAGGAAGAAGGCCATTTGGGGGGGGCGGGTACGTCGCAGTTTTTGACGAAGCCGGTGGAGTTTAAGGCTCTGCAGAAGTTTCTCCTGGAACCCGAGCAGGGAAAACGAAGACTGTGGGACGGATTATCCTGATGAGCGGATAAGGGGTAAGCGACTTATGATCAACGTTATTATCAATTAAAGAAGGACTCGCACGAAGTCTGTGCGGCAGCTCACTTTTAATTGTGGAAATACTTTTGGCTTAGGAGTCGGATGGAAGCGATTGATCTCCAAGTCATCGTTTCCCGGTCTTACTAGAGACGGGGTTTGGGCGTTTAACGGTATACGGGTAAGATCTATCGGGCTAGAGTCAGCCTAGAAACATTTGAAAGGAGCATTTACTCGGGAATATCTTCTATTTGGTCAGAGTTTCTAGATTGTTCATTGTTTCTCCTCAATGCGACTTCCATCAGACAAGATGGTTTGGTAGTCATCTCACGGACGCAGCATATGATTCCTAGATGGGAATCTAAGGACGTGCGTCGCACACATCCTAGTATATATGAGCTCACGAAAACGGGCAAAGAGGTACTTCTGGGATGGAATTGTAGCGAAATTGCGGAGTGTCTTAGTACAGCAGTTTCATTGACCGCATGCCCTAATAAGGAGGTCTAATATCCTCTCTAAGTTAGAATAACCATGAAATCTATCAATCGACCGTGTCTCCATCGGTGCTGCCCTTCTGTCTAGCCTCCATCTTTTTTAGATCCTTATCGATGCACTTGAATCCTATGCTCTGGAAGAACGGCGGATAGAGGAATGGTCGTAGATCAAAGCGATTGTCATCTGGAGAGTAGTCATTACTGCATACTAAGTCAATATACTTGAATCAACATTCGCGATTGATATCAATCAATATGAGGTTGCGACTAGAAATAGTTACGTGTGGCATATAGTATGTATAGCGAAATGGAATGATGGCGATATATGAGACTAGCGATCTCTGGTTATTCATCGCTTAAGAGGGTACTTACCAATGGAGAGCTGGCGTGAGCGTTGTCATCTTATGTCTGTTCTATAACCTAGTCAGCAAAGGAGCGCTCAAGATTGCATTAAACACATTAGTTGATGATATAGACTTATAAACGACCCATTAATGGGCCTTGTGAGATTGATGAGATCTAACTGTCAAACCCCCAGCCAATGGCTTCTAACAGAGTGACTTCGATATAAGGGAGTGCTTACGATAGCATAATAGTGGAAGAAGCGCTATGACACGTAAGCATTGGCTTGACTAGAAGATGGGCTATCAAGAGTCTCACCTTCACTTTCTCTGCGACCTGTTTCGGCGTGTACACTGGAGTCTTGTCATCTCCAGCTCTTGGACGGTTGGGTCCCCATTCATGCACGAGGCGTTGGAACTAAATGTTAGAAGTTAACTATAGCCGCCCCTCTGTCTGGTGGATGATTCGCTGATCTGCAAGCCCCAAAACCCACGATTGACGGGGTTAGAGTAGTGCTCAATTGAGTACTCACCATCTAGGATCCGTTAGTTGGGTCCATCGCAGTTCTCGGATTGGAAAACTTACTCCGTATGGCCCTAACTTATCTACTTTTCTCAAACGGCCGAAGACTGTTAGCTCATCATAACTAGCCGGTTTACGTCAGTATTCGTATTATTCTCAGTGATGTATGAATAGACGCTCAATCCAGTGCGACAGTAGAGGCACAAGCTTAGAGTTAACTCACGTCATTCCCATATCGGCTTCATCAGATTGGACGCTAGGAACAAGTTAGCTGCTGATAGTGCGATGGTAAGATCCGCGGCTGTGTGATAGAGAACGAGGCCCAATGAAAGACAGGGGTAGCAAGTGCGCTGTGCTTTTGCTTACTATGTCTCCGTGATAGGCTCCAACTACAAGGACAGGTTAGTTCTACACAAGGAAGGGGCAAATATATAGTGAGCTCACCTCTGCAGTCGGCACTGCGGTCAAGAAATCATGAAGGCAAGGTAGGTTGAAATTGACCTCCGCCCAAGCGATGAATCTCTGGTGCTCAAGTTAGAATCCCCCAATAACAAATTCGCATTTTCTAACGAACCTTCAGATCGCTTTTGTCGATCGACCCAATAGGATTTATATCGGCTGACGAGCAATCATACTATATTCTATGTAAGAATACACCTTTAAGACAAGGGCTCGTACTGTCATACCTTTGTGAGATAGCCCCGTAGTGATTCGCTATGGTTATTAGCTGTGGTGTCAGAGAGGCCCATGATAACCCAAGGCTTACCCCACGTTGGCGCTCCCAAGCACTAGGAGAGAACCCCCACCAGGCCGTTTACGAGTCGAAGGTAGAATCTGCGCAAATTCATACGCGGTAACCATGCGGGATCGCTTCATTTCCGTCAGTCAATAATTCATGCAGTGAGTATTCCACGATGATACATTTACTTACAGCTTGGATATTCTGGAGTGTCAGGTTTTCGGCAATAGACCCACCTTCTACCTTGAACTTGGGCTCAAAATTGAGGGTGTTTACTATGAGGTTGCGCTGGGCTATAATGACAGCACGTCAGTGATTGTGACTTTCAAGCAATATGAGATCTCAACTGTGTGGCTACACATTGGAGGGGCTCTCATTTCATCCTATACGATAGCAATAAAATCTTGTTATAGGTAAGAAAGAAACAGAAAACACATACCATTGTACACCTCATCGATGTCGAGGTTGACATCTATAGGTACGAGTTAGCATTAACTTATAGCGTATCCATCTGGCGCATGTGCAATTTGAGACATGATCAGGATATCAAGTCTCTAAGTATCAAAATAGTGCTAGAATGGGACAGCAAGGAATGCCAGATACGGTGAATTCTTACGATAGGCACCAATGGCTTCTGCCAAATCCTTAGCTCGTTGGCGCGTCTCTTTCGAGCTTTGCTTCGACATTCCCTGAATGGATTATTAAGTATTAAAATACACCAACTTGGTCAAAGAATTAAGACAATTGGGACCTACCATATACACAGTATGGAATATCTGGCCGCACAGATCTTCTGGAGTTTCAGGAATCTTTTCGCTGAACTTGGCCAGGCGTTTTACATCGGCAATCACCTGCTCGTTGCCAGCTTTGACAGCCTCGATGACCATTCGACACATGGAGAAAACGATAGTTGCGGTCTGCCAGATTGTTAGCCAAAAACCTCGGATAAGATCCGCTGTGAAGTCTGGGGTCATACCGCACAAGAATCAATACCTAAGTAAATGTCAGTATTGAATTGTTCTAGAGAACTTCATACATACCACCCGATAGAGGCACCAAGTAGCCCGCCGCACCGCATCTTCGGAGGTAATCCCAAAGATAGGCACCGGTACAAAATGCTATTTCCTCTTCCGGCGAGTGGTATCGAGGCTGTATCTCTAGGGATGGGACGCGATGCGGGTCGAGATCTCCTGCTTCTGAACTTAGTTCAAACCAGGTCTCGATTCGCTCATAGACTGGCGCTTTCACAGCCTGCAGGCCGCGTGAAGGCGCGAACCGGTAAGCCCGGACTTCTTCAAGATCAATAGTTGCGGTGACAACTTCTACATCTGTAAGACCGAACTGAGAGCCCTGAGCCAGAAGCTTGCCGTTGCATATGATCATCGCACAACCTACGTTCAAGGTCAGTTCAATCCAGCCATAGGTTTGTGCAAGCGATCTATACCATCATCTACATTTTGTTAGCACTTCTCGGTTATCTACTCATCGAATTGACTCACAGTAAAGCCGGTCTCCGTCACAGCCCCTGTTACATTGTTAGGATGCTAATCCCATTTATGCCGGAAATCATGGAAATCTTTAAATTTAGTGCTACACGCGTGGACACAGTCCGGACGGCCACCAATACATGTTTGATTCCCAAGAGGATGGAAGCAGAGACATACTGTTGGTTTGCATAAATGTATATTCCTCCATTCTTCCTTGTTGCTAGATAGGCATTAGTATTTTGGATGGCTACGCAATCATGCGGTATCTCTTACCTTCTGTAATGAGCTGCATACGAGTATTCAGTTTGCGCAGTGTAAAGTGAGAGCCACTGGAGTTCGTAATGACTTCAACCCCATTTAGAGACATATGATTATGCGGCTGGGTTCACAATTAGCCAGTTCAGAACAGAGGCTATAGTAAATTCTAAAGAATGCACGAGATGTAGAGACACAAATACACAACGAGATATTCGTTGGGGAAAATTTCTCACCGGATCAGGCGTAAATAGCTCCTCGCAAGTTTCACATCCGATTGTTGTGTCGGGCTGCGGCACATGGTAAGTTCCAGCCAACACAAGAACGAGGTGAGACATACGGTACTGATCACTGCATCGCCAATTCTGACTTTGGTAGACTTTTGAAGTTTCTGCAACATGCGTGGCAAATAGTAATCCTCGCAATATTGGGGTCGAAGCCAGGGGGTAAAGAAACGCTGCTCGCGGCTTTATAACACATCAGTTACACCTCTCAGAACATTCCTTACAATTATGCCGGCATGATATATTTCATATGGTTATATAATCACCAAGAAGAAATTGGTCAGATGGGAACAAAGACCTACTAGTTTCCATCGCCTGCTAGGTAAAGTTTGGGACGAATCAACAAAATCCTGCCATCCAGACAGATCTAAAAAGCGCTTAGCACGATATATATGTTATCTACACTTTCATTATGTAGGGGTTAGAGGGAAAGGGTGGATGAATGCCTACAACGCGACAGTTATACCGGACGTTTCTGTGGAGGATTGGCATTCCAATATCCAAAAGGATGCCGTAGCATGACTCATCTCGGAGAATAATTTCGAGGCATTGCAAAGAGTGTAAGTAGAGGTCCTGTTCAAGGAGATGGTCGAGCTTTGAGAGGGGTTAGCCACTAGGTATCCATTAGGTACATAGATCCAGCACGTTTGGCCGGGTATGTGTGAATCCGGTATCGTGAGATAAGGGTGAACTGAACATACACATCCGTAACCACATATCTCCAACTACATTGATGAGAATTAGCAGTTGATTATTAGATAAGATAACGTGAGATTCCCAAGCCCGCCATAGAAGCCGAGGACTCCGTTTGCAGTCTACAGGTGAAGTCTGACTCTTGAGACGGGCCGGGAAGAGAGAAATAACAATCGAATGTTACCTCAGGTCCAACACGAAGACTTAGAAAGTAGTTAGTACGTTGATATTCATGTCGAGAGGTACAGGGCCTATGAGGAGTGCGTTCACATGCCTTGCTCCGGCTTCTTTTGCCTTGTGGATGCTCTCGATGATGCGTTTAGTGTTGCCCTCAAAATCAAGGGCCCACTGATTGAGGTTGCATGTTGCGACCGTGATTAGGTGGCCCATTATCGCTCCAGAGATGAAATTAGATAGATGAAAAGGAAGAAGATGGAAATCACAGAGTAGATGTTCTAGGAGCAGTTTAAAGCTATCTAATTACGTCAATCTTGTGTGACTTAGATAGGCATTCGCTACAAGTGCATTCTACGTGAAGTTTGTCTGTACCTGCCATTTTGATGGTGGGGGACATCGGCATCGGAGATAGTTCGGTCACTTCCGATTACATTATGGTGCGGGGGGGGGTATAGAACACTATCTCAGCAACTGTCTTCAGCTGTCAACATCATATTGACGGTAACTTCAGATGAATTTATAACTAACATAATATACTATTAACTATAATAAGGTGGCAGCCAAGTGAGACAATATCTCATACGTGATAGTGGCAGGAACTCATATCTACACCACGGGAACAAGGTCACCACCTAATATAAGGATATCCAAATGGATAAAACCTTTTATTCAAAAAGCCTATTCCTACTAAGACGCATTCAACAACCCTATTAAGGTTTAACATCATATTTAAACCTAACATAATATTTAACTTAAGGGGAAGAAATAAAAGAAAAAAATATACTTATTATCTCGTAATATACAATTACATACAAGGCTTTAAAGAAATATTTATATTAAATATATTATATAAAAAAGTTAAATATATAATACGTTATATAAAAAAGTTAAATATATAATTATAATATAATTATTTAAACTTAAAGTTATAAGTTTATAAGTTTACGCGATTTATTATTAAGTTATAAAGGCTTATATAATTATTAACGTAATTAAACTTATTAAAATATATAATATATATATAAATAACTTTTATATAATAAATTTAATATATATAATAAGTTTAATATATATAAGTAAATATAACGCGTATAAATAAATATAACACGTATAAATATATAAGTATAATATATAAGTATATATAATTATATACTTAACTTTAATAATTTAAATAAACGTATATATATATATAATTATAATAAGCTTATATATATATAACTTTAATTAACTTATATATATATAACCGTAACATATATACAATTATAACATATATATATAGTTATAATTTACTTTATATAATTATAATATATACTTTAACAATTTATTAAATTTAAACATAATGTTTTAAAACAATATAATATTATTTAAAAGAAATTATAACTAACTTAATAAAGTTTTATAATTATATTTAACCTAATATATTAATCTTATAAATACAACTTTACTTAATTTAAAAATGTTTATACAAAGATTTTAATAACAACGTTATTAACGATTTAAAAGTATATTTAAAAAAGGCAATCGCGTTAATGGCTAAGACTATTGCTGACATAATGTTGATAAACCCCCCCCTCCCAGTAATGTACTTATTACATAATATACATTGTGAAGGGAGATCACGTGATAGATTATGGCTATTTTCTCCGCTGGCGGGGGGCGTTGATCTTCGTCTACCTTTGTTTTTTTTTGTTTCTCTTCAATACGCGCTGATACTGAATTGTTGAAAGAAAACCTGAAGACACAAAACGAGGCGAAAGAGTTTAAATTCTTTTCTCTGGGTCTAATCTAACACTACTCTATGCAAGAGATGCATGCAATTGCCAATGAAATGGAGTCTCATCCGATTCTTCAATGTTTGGTGGCCGCAGGTGGTTAAGCGGAGGAGCTCGTGATTGGCTCAGACGTCTCATACCCGCCAACCAGCAAAACACCCACTGCCAATAATACGCAAGCGCGCGGTCTCCGTCATCAAGTTCCCGAAACACAAAATGAAGGGACTTGAGCTACCCTTGAAGCGCTTAACCAACCCTTCTCCGAGCCCAATCTACACTTGATACCACGACCAGCTGGCTGTTCTCCTAAGTCAAGCTCAAACCAAGCGACCGGAGCAGCCCGGTCCAATGCAATCTAATTAATCTAATTGGACAATTTGTCCCGAACTGTCTGGTCCTCTCGATAGGCCTCAATTTTATGTTACGAGGCCATCTTGGCCGAAACTACAGCAAAACCTGGTCCCTTAACGTCATGGACCAACAATGAAAATGTCCAGATGGACATAATCACCTTGTCCAAAGTTTTATACAAGATGAGAGCATCCCCCAGCTTTTGCGGCGAAGATCTTCAAGGCAGGTGATCATTCTTCTAGATATCTCACGTCTCGTGAACGTGCGGCTCTTTTTTCCCACGTTGATTTTCTTTGTTTATCTATCATTTACCAATTATAGCTACTCTCTTGTCTATTATCTATTGTGTCTATGTGCCTAAATCCTTGTTTTTCGGAAGGGTATCTGGCGCTTCTTTGAGACTTCTTCGCTCTTTATCATTTCGGCTGAGGAATATGAATCGGTGTTGATCCATGTCTGCGACATCTTGATCCGCCTACGTCCCTTTTGCTTTCCTTTCCTTTCCTTTCCCTTTCGGATAGACTTTCTTTTCAATTTCTCATTCGAAAAGTCAACATATTCCAGATGCTCATCCTAGTTCTATTCTCACAGCTCCTTTTATTCTCCGAGGCCTCAGCGGCAGGTCCGTTGAGGCGAGGAGACAGGTATGTTCTCGAAGGAGTAGAGCGGCTCGATGACGGCCGACTAATGCGTTATAGATTAAGATGGAGAGATGTGACAGGGGCGTCAAATGTGTTCAAGTTTGCGAATACATCTGCGATAGCCTCCACATCGACGGCATCTTTGACGGATGACACCTCTTCGACGTCAACGGCCGGTGCAATATCAACACCATCTTCAACTCAACTACTAAGTTCATTTTCAATTACAGACGCTCTTTCATCATCAACCACAATCGCTTCAAGTACGAGCGCCCCATCCACCTCGACTGGATCGACTTCAATATCCCGATCATTCACCCTAATTGAGAGTAATACTATACCTACCTTTAGTATCCTTCCGTCTACCACGGTGCTAGTTGGCTCACCTCCCGTCACAAGTGGAACCGTCCCGAACCCTACCACAAGTGCCGCATCATCTAGCTCAGCGGAAAATTCGTCCCTGGACTCTACCAGCTTGTCTATGACGACTTCTTTAGCTCTTCCAATTACGCCGTCATCCTCAACCACTTCAAATTCGGAGTCCCACTCCGCCACTGGGAAGAGCGAGACTAGTCAACCAATACCGGACAGCCTCGTGACATCTTCTAGGTCCGCCACATCCACAGAGTCGAGTGTTGGAGGTACAGATGAATCCACGTCAACCAGCTCATCTGCCTCTGTTGTCGCCACATCTACGCCATCAACCCAAGCCTCATTCACCTCAGTGGTGAAGTCGTCTTACACATCTCACTCAGTGTCAGCAACGGGCTCATTGAATGATGAGATCCCCACCATTATCAGTTCTATCCCGGCCTCAACGACGACGGTGTCCCCCGAGGTGCTTGCTAGCAATCTAGCTGACGCGAAACATTACAATGAAGTTTTCGCTGGGCTAACTGAGCAATCTGCATGCTCTGTAGGCCAAGTCGCTTGTGTCAATGGGAACATCGGTCGGTGTTCTAATGCTGGCACCTTCGAGATTATTCCTTGCGCCGACAAGCTGACATGCTATGCCTTACCGATGACCTCAGTCACGGGCGTTCAGATCGGCTGCTGGGATGAGGCGACCGTTGGTAAGGCCCTGGGCGGCGATGTACCTCCCGTAGCAAGTTCGTCCACATCTGTCGGATCCCTAATCACGGTGACGATTACACCGACATTTACTGAAACGGCCCAAACTACCATGACGCTCAGCCCATCTACACAAACGTCTTCGACAGCTGTCATTTCGACGTCTCCGACCTCTTCATCATCTTCGACAGCTGTTACTTCAACGTCTAGCCAGTCTCCCGAGAAGACAGTAACAATCACGAATTATATCCCGACTACCTTTAGCACCGTAACCAAATCCTCGAGTTCCACTCCCCAGATAATTACGCAAACCGTTACTGTAACCCCATCTACTATTGAAACACAGCCGCCTACTAGTACCTCCTCCCAAATCCTGCCTACGTCTACCGACTCAGGCCTCCATGTTATCCCAATCGAGTCGGATGCTCCGGACGATGGGGCGGGCGGCCTAGGAGATATTGTACCAATCTTCTCGCACACCAAGCACTTTGGTTTCTCTACCGCAGATACTGGGGCTCCGGCCACGGTCACTGTGACAGAGATGCAGACAGTGACTGCGACCACAACTGCCACGGATACCGTCACGACAACCGCTACTGTGGCAAGCTGAATAGGGGATGAGAGATGAGCACTCAAGTTTACGAGATACATAATTCATTTATTAGAATGCATTTAGCGGGGAGTTTTGGGTTATGGTGGCTACTATGTTTCCTATACGGTCTGTTGATGGGTTGGAAAAGGATATTATACCCTTCATACTATATATTTTCAAAATTATGACTTTTAATCTCATACACATATCTAATTCCTGTCTCGTGATCAGTGACACTATTGTGTCTATTCTACCTTACCGTTTATAGAAACCCCTATTGATATTACTGCGCTCGTCACTTGAGGGCCGCGAGTGTGTGCAGAAAATATCTCCTATTACCGATGTCAGCTGCTTATATATAAAACCGGATATGGGAGGAAGAAGCGGGGTCAGCGGACGCATATAGGAGGGAAGATGGTGCAATACTACTCGGTACAAATTACAATTACTCCTATAGGAAGGTATCATAATATTACTTGAATACCTATATCTCATAGAAATTCGAATATTTCGTCTCTCCTGTCTTTTCTTTCTACCCATTCCCAGAGCCAAGGAGTGAGAAGAATCTATAGTCAACTTGTCGACATGGTATCCCGTCCACTTGTGAACAGGACCTCATTCAAGCACTGCAGCAGCGTCAATACTTCGTCTTCGAATGATGACGTGGACGAAGAGAAGAGATTATCGGAGAAGTTCGCGGTTCATAGGCGTCTAGTCCCTTTGGTCTCGCAAAACGAAGACGTGATATTTCTCAACGCCGCATCAGCGCCACCGTCGAATCTAATCGTCCATGAGGCAATCACGCGGTACTCGGCAGAGGCTCTCTATGAAGCGTACCCTTACACGAAATGGCGAAAAACACGAGAAGAGGCGAGGCGACTAATCGTGCGCTGCATCAACGCCGAGGCCCCGGAGACCATCGCTTTCACGCGGGACACAACCGAGGGGCTCGGCGGCTTTATCCGCTTCATGCCGTTTCAACCCGGCGACAACGTCGTCGTCATCGACACCGAGCACCCTAACCAAGTATACGGGTGGCTCGCGCTGCGCGCCGCCGGGCTAGAGGTCAGACAAGTCCCCACGATCCCGGACTTCGAAAAGACCGGCCAAATCACCGCCATCGATGCCGAGACCGTGCGTCCGTATGTCGATGCACACACCCGCGCTATCGGCATCAGCTCCATCTCCTTCGATGGCGGTCAGCTCAACGACGTCGCCAGCATCTGCGCCGCTTTTCGCCCCCGCGGCATCCACGTCCTCGCCGACGTCTCGCAGCACGTGGGCATCGCGCGCCTCGACGTGCAGGCGCTCGGCGTGTCCGCCGCCGCGTTCAGTCTGCACAAGGGGCTTAATTGCCCCACGGGCATCGGCGCACTCTATATCTCCCCCGTAGCATTTGCGCAGCTAGGGGACCCGACGCCCCCGATCGTGAATATGGCCGCCGTGCGCAATATGAGCGAGGATCTGGTGGTGGACGGAGGGAAGGAGGTGGAGATGTTCCCGGATGCGAGACGCTTCGAGCACCAGAATATGAGCTTGGTGGGTGTTGTGGCCGCCAAGGCGTTTACGAGGTTCTATTTGGAGGTTTTGGGACCCGCAGATGTAGAGGCGTTTTTGTATTATTTGACGGAGGTGCTGAGGAAGGAGTGTGAACGTCTTGGGATTAGGGTCCTAGGTCCGAGGGAGAGGAGCAGGCGGGCGCCGCATATTTGTGTGTTGGATTTGGAACCGGAGGGGTGGGGGGCGTATTTAAGGGGGTTAGGCGGAGTGCGCTTTACGGTTAATCGTTTGGGCATCCGTGTCTCGTTTGGGTTTTTTAATTCGGTGGATGACGTGAAGAGGTTTGTAAGGGTGCTAGAATCAAGAGTAGCGAAATGATTGCACGTGTAATGGAGGGAGGTGTTAGTTGGGTGGTCTATTCACGGAACCGATTGGTATACCATTAGCAATAAGACCTTCTATATATCTAAAGCGCTAAAATCAAGAGCCCTCTAAGGGTATCATGATTAGGGCTAATCAATGTCAATTAGCGCTTCGATGAATGTTGTGCGCTTCCAGTCGTCAAGATTAGCATAGTACTCTGTACATACTTCCTCCCTCCTAGCACACCCTGGGTGTTGCGCATCAAAGAGCCCACAATGGGAATGAGCTTTCAACCTAGCCGCTCCACCATCTCCGCCGCCACCCACTAGCTGATTGAGACATTCGCCATTATTCTCTCGAAGTCCTTTCAAGAGCAGTTTCATATCAAAGCGAGGAGATATCCAAGGATCTCCTTCATTGAGGCGACGATACGTCAACAGCTCGGCTTGTACGGCTGCCCAAATTACACCTAACTGTCGATTCCCACAGTGTACTAATTTTATTTCCCAATCAGCCTCTAACCGATGGACTTCATTTAAGCAGGTATTAGTGCCATCGGAAACAACGCCAACAGGATCTTGATCGGCCAATGTATCTGCGTCTTCGCTCTCGTTGATTTCACGATGATGGATATCTTGTTGTAGAATGGCGACCAAGACCTGCCAACCTAATTCAACATTACGAGTCCATAGTTGCACTTTTCCTGAAAAAAGTTGAGTTGCTAGCTCCGCCGGATTCATGGGTTGATGTTGACACTCATCGGTTGTGCTTTGTCCTATGAGTGCGGGAATGGAAACTTCGGCGGGAACGCATGGATCGGCGCGGAAGGTCAATAGACAGACGAGACAACATATCATCCCGAATAGATTCTCACCAGGCATACCATCGCTAGCCAGGTAGAATGCCGTCAAAACTAGGGCGTGAAGAGGCCCAAGTTTAAGTTCCAGTCCGCAACAGCCACAACGCCTCATGAACAATCCACTTGGTATATCGATATTCGGACACTGGGGTAAATAAAAGATTACGGATATAGAATGACATACTGCTTGGATAGAAGTATGGCAAAACATGTGTTTCCATTGAGGTGGAATCGTCGGGCTCCCCGAAGCAAAGAGACGTCGGATACAAGGAGAATCCGCATCCCACCTCCCACAAGGGTCTACATCCTGCCCAGGATATCGTGCTCGGTCGGAGAATGCTTCGCTCACAGCCCGGGGTGGAACTGTACTGTGAGATCTCAGTATAGTAATGAAAAGAGTGTCCAGTACAGTGTGACCAGAACCATCAACATAGTTGACACCGATTGAACTTGAGTCCATTAGGCACCTCGTCAACCAGTCCATAACCAGGCAGCAGGTTTTTGCGCCGTCTAAGAATGTCGCTGCGAGATGAAAGGGATAGATTGCTAACATGGCCTTAGGGAGTGTCCAGCGATGCTTAGAGATGGCCTTGTCAATGATGTTTAGGTTACGCGACATGATGGCGAAACCGAAAGCCTCTGCCTGCATTTCATCTGGAGACTTTTCTACTGCGCTAGCAATAGAATGAGCGGCTAAAGGTAGGTTTTCCGGTTGAACTGCGGTGAAGACGTTCTGTTGAAGCCCCCATGTAAGCGTGGATGTGAGATCTTGATCAAGCTCCCTTTTGGGCCACTCGGTCCATGTGGATTCGTCATCAATGTCATACTGTTCCTCGGGTTCATCAGATTGATCCGAAAGCGAGGATGGAATATCTTCGTAATCGGGCGCGAAATAATGTATGCTCCATCTGCAAAGTTGGGTGGGACTGTTGGAAGTAGGAATAGCTGCCTGTTGCGAGAGAGAAATAGAGGAATGTTCAGTGTCGATGCTACGATCTGGGGTGGACAGAACAGGCTGTCCAGAAAAAGACTTGAAGTTGACCAAGGACAAGCTCCAAGTCTTCGGCCCCCGACCCCAGTACTTGGCAGTCATGAAGGAGTATATCCAGAAATCATGAAGCCACGTTGCGGTGGACCTGTAGATAGCATTGTGTCAGAGCCTTGGCATCATGTAACGGTTCAAGGATGGCATACTTTCTTTCATCTCTGCCCATTTGAGCCATCAATTCTTGCCCTCTACCCTCTAAAAAGAGTCTTGCTCTGTCCAACAACACTTTTCTTTGAACCAACTGCATAGTCGGGGACATGGCATTCTGAGATGTCGAAGGGGACGCAGCCTCCTGTGTACTATTAACTGTCAGGTAAGCTGGAGTAGCAGGACCGGCACTAGCTGGCGAAGAGTGGTCATATCCTCCAAGGCTGCGAACTAGCGCAGCGTATGGAAGATCATATCGGAGGAACCTATAGAGCGATCAGTTGGGAAATCTCAGTTATAAACCAAGTGTTGCACCATCTACTTACGATCCGGGGGTCAAATTGAGTGGTGCGCTTTGACGGATACTCTGGCTGATGTGCCGTTTGAGTTGTTTTTTGTCTACAGCTTTCCCAAAGTCTCCTTGGTCAAGGACTGCATTAGACGTGCTCGTTCCTTCACGCAGGCGGCGTTTCCCAAGCGCACTAATGACGGCTCCTTTCTCATCAGAAGTGATTCTTTTCTTAATTCCCCATTTCTTGAAATGGTATCGATATTGGTGGACTCTAATTAATAAAAAAAAACAAAGAATTAGTAATGGTGTCGTAAAAGCGATACCTCTATTTATGAGCAGCTAATAGCGTATTTATCCACCGCGACAAATGGAAATAGGAATAATATGATAAGTGTAAGAAGACACTGACTGAGCATCGAAGCTGTATTCATCTTTCATTCGCTTTGCGAGTTGTGCGATCTTATTGTTCTCTTCCATGTAGATACGGATGATAGTGGACTTGAGGGGCTCCCATCTCTGCTCATATGGAATTTCAAGGAACTTTTGCACAAAGCCTTCAGCAGTTGTTTCTATCGGGATGTCCATCGCGGCTTGATATCTGGGACTCTAGGTATTGTCAATGTACCAAAGTATGAAGAAAGGAGGATTGGAAATTGTTGGTCAATTGAAGATGCCCTACATAGTCTCAATTATATGTTACCACTGGTCAGGAGGCGAACTAGGCAAATCTCCAGGTAGGCAACACCAAGATTCGTTCAATGCAGGAGACTTGGCGTTCTAAATCCTTACCACCTGTCTCTAATTTAAGCCGTCTACATCTGAATTGAGGCGCAACAAAAGGAGAACGACCAATCAGAGGGACTTAAGGAGACCCTCCAATCTGCAACAAATGAGGAGTGCCCAATAATATCGTTTTACTGTGCCGGCTTATGTTGTACAACATGCGCAGTCGTAATCACTGTCATATTTCATTTTGGCATTTATCTTCGGTGGCCTAGCTACCTATTGTACCCTTATCTGAACAAAAGAAGACGATCCAATTACAGGACAGGTATCGCTCCGCTAGCCTCAGGGTATCGAGTGTCGTACAGGACCTATACGTAGAGGAAAAGGAGAATAACAAATCAAGGCTCAATACAAAAGAAGAAGGGCCAATCACGGTTATTTAGGTTAGGTACCTATGTAGACAGCATGACGGGAAACAAGTAGAGGCGCAAAACTGCGTCCATGACAAGTCCCCAACGCGTAGGTAGTGAAACTGTCGAAGGGCCATCGCCACTCACCCTAGGATAATGACCTAGAAGAATGGCAGAATAGGCTAGGTGTTCTATGATTAATACATAACCATCTTTATTCCTCTCTTCTCTCTCCCTCTCCCTCTCCCTCTCTTTCTTAGTCTGTAGAGCCCTCGGGAGTAACTCCCTACTATTCTTTTGATAGATATACCGGGAAATCTTAAGCTCCTACGAGACACTTGGTCCTTTTTGCATCGTTTTCACATCATTCTGACACCTTTATCGCCTAGAACTCTTTACCCATAACTATCTCGCATATCTCTGCCATACCCCATCATCCTGTTGTAGGGTTACTCTATCTTGGTCCAAGTTCGAGTTCTCAAAGAACTCAGTTGCGTCAAGATGCCTCACGACTCGTCCACCGGAGGCAAGACTAAGTCGTAAGTCCTATATATGCTTAACCAAATGCTGGGGGCACTCCACTTAATATAGACTTATACTAATGCCTTTATGACAATGGCCGAAGACACGGCAAGTCAGGCAAGAGCAACGATAGCACCAAGACAGACCGTGGCTCACCGGTGCCTCAACCTCCCGACGTCTCCAACCCCAGCGGCGGCTCTGCTAAAACCCACGTCGACGACTACAACCCTGACCAGGATCTGCTTGGTTTCGGGTCTCAGTTCGACGGAAAATAGCCCGACACTCTCATGATACACACGCCATGGTCCCAATGCCGCCCCTTGGCGTGGTCCAAGACAACAAGTCCTGAGTCTTGTCACTACACATGGGTAGCAATTGGCTTATAAAGACTTCAGTCATGTACTAATGATGTGCATGATAAGGCTGTGGGTAGAGACTTTGGTGGGATACTATGGAATGTTGAGAATATTGTCTAATGAACGTTCATTACTTCGACTAGCAAGCATTAATAGATGAATGTATGCTACCCCCATGGATGTAACGCCTCACCAATACACTCATTTCATTATACAATATAATCACGACGTCTTAGAGTATTAAAATATTGAACCTCGACTCATACATATGTGCCGTAATCTAGTACTATAGATACTTCCATGCTCATGTATCCTGATATCGTGCTCCCGTTGGAAGACTGGTCTGCTAGAGGTTCCATCCGTGGGGGCCTGAGTTTTCTGTTGGGATATTGGGACCGGGGTGTGCTTAGGTAAGCAAGCCATTGCTTGCATGTGTACCGCGACGTTTAGTAGATATATGTAGGTAGGTGTAGGTCTCCATGCACTAATAACATCATTATTAACCTCCTGCAAGACTTGCATTATGATAGATCGCACGTGCCTGTGTCCATGACAATAGAGCCTTCCCCTTCTTTATAACTCCAAATTATGCATATGCAAGCAAAGCCTCAAAGTAGTGATCCGATAAAGATTACAACTGAAACTAATGCACCGGGTAATACCCTGGGCATGAGGCAAAGGGTTCCGATTTAGCGGCTAGTGCCAGCCTTATGCAGGTATGCCTGACGCGTGCCATCTCATACGAACTACATGCTCTTCAGTGGTCCCTGAATATGTTGCCTCGCATGCAGAAGAATGCGGGATATATATCCTGTAGCCGGGTTCTTGGGTTCTAAGAACCAGAGAACTCTTATTCTAGAGCGGGAACTTGAGCGTAAGCGGTATTGTCGGAGATTAAGAAGCGGCTCCCGTGACGAATCGGACACAGCCTTGGAAACTTCAAATAAGGTGCGCTATCTTTATTGCCTTCAATGAACTTGCTTCTTATCCTGGGATTATTGTTGCATTCGCGGCGTTGCGATTCGTTTAGATCGGACTATCATATTAGACTCACCCTTCATTGGATGTTTTCGATGTATAAGACGCCGAATAATGAGCCCCACCACTTTGGTTGACTGGTGAGAATGTTGTACCACAATCGCGTAGAAAAATATTCGGAAGACGCAAGTGCCGTGTACCAAGACGCAAGTGCCGTGTACCAAGACGCAAGTGCCGTGTACCATGATATAAGCGGTGATGAGATAGGAGCGACAAGCGGTAAACTAATTGTGCCAACAGAAATAGAGCCCAAATCTGTTAGTGGCGCGTTGCCGGTCTTGTCTTATAGGATTGAGGATTTCGCATAAATTAGATACATAATATCAAACAGATGAGTCACAGTGGTCCTCTGAGAGCTTACACTACGAGCTCATGGTTTCGAGTAGCATCAAGTTGACGATGGAAATTATCAGGGGTTGACCTATAAATTTCCGTAGATACTATCGAGCGTAGGAATTCACTAGGTCCGGTTGAGAATTTACTCCTACACCCCATGTAAAATGAATTCAACGTGTGTTACTCATGGCCTAAGATGCCAATATCAATACGCTGTAAATATTATGTCTCATTAGCTTCGTTATAGTCCCTCTATACCCGCAGGTTTATGTCTCATCTCCGCCGGCGGAATCTACCCTGGGCCTTGGAACCCTTTGCTCCGTTATTCTTCAGCTTCAGCCTCTTGAAGTTTGCGTGAGCCAGTTCGTTGACCTTCCTCGCCGCCTTCTTGATCTTACCCTCCTTCTGCTCTGTCTTTTTGGGTTTTCTACCTCGGCTCTTCTTCTTAGACTCCTCTTCCTCTTCCTGTAAGGGGTCGAAGTCTAAGTCTTCCAATTCTAGTTCCTCAACGTCTTGTCTCGTAGTCTCGACCTGGGTCTCAAGCACGACATTCTCCTCTACCTCAGCCTCAGCCTCAGAATCAAGATCGGAGTGCTCCTCTGCGGGTTGCTGTGGGCGCTTGCTCCTGGTCGGCTTAATGTTGACTCGTCGCGTAGTGCGTTTCTGTCCCTTCTTCTTGTAGACTCTCAGCGGCTGTCCATCACGGCCTAATTGATCTTCCGGAGCACTATCATAGAGACCCTCGTCATCAAATCCGCCAAGAAGCTGCTGCGCTTGGCTATCAGGCTCAAGGATAGTATCCTCCGGCTTCGCAGGCTTCTTAGCATTCGATGGCTCCGCGTCATTCTCCATCTCACGCAAGGCTTCCTCGTCATCGTCGAGCGCCTCCTCTTCCAACTTCCGCAGACTAGCTACCGCGCTGCTTAAACTACGTCCTAGGGGCTTGCGTGGTAGGCGAAGGGGAGGCGATATATAATCACCATTCTCATCTACAGTTGCGAGAGGGGCCCTCCGGAGAAAAGACGGCGTAGAGAATTGGAACTTGCTAACCGAGGTCGGTGTTCTGCCCAGAGCAGTGTTGCTATCCCGTCGCTTCGAAGGTGTCGTAAAGAGCATTCCATGCTTCGTCGTAGATGTCGGAGTCCGCCCTAGTTTGAGGACATCACCGTAGTCTATCTTGCCAGTACTCTTGCTAGGAGTACCCTGAACCTTGTGGTTCTGTGCGGGCGTGTTCTCGTCATTCTCTTCGAGAAGATCGAACATGCCCAGGATCCGTCCATCTCTCTGAGGCGTAGGTCCAATTGAGGTAGGTACAGCAGGACTGAAGAGCTTCCGGGTAGAGGGTGTCGCGAATAACTCGGGATCTATGATTCGCTCTCGTATACTGGAAGGAGTCTCGACATGTTTCTGTTTCTTTGATGGCGTTTGTGCAAGAGTCTCCTCCGGCATACGCTTCAGGGGCTTTGACGACTCCTTGGCCTTGGGATTTGGAGGGGGGATCTTTCCTGCAAGAATATCTCTAACTTGGTTATATTTTTTATATTTATTAGCTAAACGATAAATTAATTAGCTTTCCCATCGATACAATTGATCATGTGGGTTAGTCTTACCTATATCTGGATTCTGCTTGATGTCTTCACGACGTGGTTTTGTACCACCATGCTGACTCGCCCAGTCCGCTTCAAAGCGCTTGAGATCGGCTCGTAATTGTTTAGACTGTTCCTCATATTTCTTCCGTTCACTATCGTCCATTTTAATACCGATATATTACTTATAAACCTCAACGTTAGTGATTACTAGAAAGAATTTGCCGAATGTTAAGTTTAGGATTGGATGGTATGGGATAATGAACTTTTGAGCCGTAGACGCGAGGTTGAATTAGTTTAATGGGTACGCGACGCGACACGAATTAGCATCGACCGAGAATGGTGTGGGTCCTGCCCCGGGCTGGCCATCACCGTTGGACATCAATTCGCTTTAAGCTATGACCCACTTAGTTGCGTAGGTACCTTCAGGTGCATCCTATTACGTCAGCAGCGCCACATTCGCGCTTTCATTCTCTCTACTGTACCTTTGTATTAATTGCCTCCAACTCAAAAAAGGACGAATCTCCCAATTACAACCTTTGGCGATTGTCCTTCTCGGACTTCAACTGGCGCTTCTTAACTGTTATATATGTACCCTATATGGACGCCGAATCCGATGCTATAGATATACGATCCAAAGTCCTCCAGAACACTCTTGCAGAAGTAGCATCGTCCAGAAACCACGTGCAGGCAGAAGCCGACAGCCCCAACGAAATATGTTGCGTCATTTGCCTCGATAGCATCGCCGAGGTTTGTGAGGCCCGGCCTTGCAGTCATCGAAATTTCGACTATGTTTGCCTCCTTAGCTGGTTAGAGCAGCAGACGAAATGCCCGCTTTGCAAAAGCAACGTGGACGAAGTCTGGTACGGCTTTGAAGAAAATAAACCGGATGCGAAGAGCAAAGTATACCTAGTTCCTCGCCCGAAGGAGCCGTCGCAACAACATTCGCAGTCGCAAGCTCAGTCCCGACGACCACGAAACACCTTCCAGCACCCTAATCGCAGGCGATACCGAGAGGCGCCCCTTCGACCGGTCACTGTCGATGAGGCTATTTTGCGTCGTCAACACGTCTACCGGCATCAGCTCTATTCCCTACACGTGGGATCCAACCATAGATCGGGGTTTCGAGACTTAACTCCGGAAGTGTTCAAGTCCGACCCCGAGATGGTATCGAGGGCGCGAGCATGGCTGAGAAGGGAACTGCAAGTCTTCGAATTCCTTCGCACTCCGCCCACGGCGCAATCTAGCGACGATACGATGACTCGGAGACGCGCGAATAACGCTGAGTTCCTACTCGAGTATATAATCGCAATTTTGAAAACGGTGGACATTCAAGGAAGTCAGGGCCAAGCGGAGGAGATGCTGAAGGATTTCTTAGGCCGCGATAATACCAAACTCCTCCTTCATGAGCTTAAAAACTTCTTGCGCAGCCCCTGGTCGTTGGAGGCATGGGATCGCAAGGTACAGTACCCCACGCCAAGAAAGCGGCCGATCGAAGAGGACGAAGAAAGGGAGCATGAGAGGAGCAGGACACACATGAGACGGGTGGGCGGGAGTTCCGACGGACGAAAACGGTGGGCAGGTGATTCGTACCGGCCTACATATTCGAGTCGGCATCATAGAAGAATAGAAGAAGTGCGTCAATACACGCCAGATTAACCCTTATTCAATTCTTCCCTCAGGAAGTTTTGTTGCCTTGGTCCATTTATATTGGGAAACCAAGGTTGTCTACTCGTACTTCCTCCACTGGCTTAGAGGAAGGACACTCTCATAGACAACGAAGTGCAATTAACAGCGTAGTATATTGTTAATGTACTTTTTTGAACCTGGTCCGCTCGGTTAGGTCCATACCTAATCTTTGCCTATGCAGCGCGTCCTTATGTAACCCATCTCCCGTCTGCCCTACTGCCCTACGAGGTCTACAGTCTTCGCGCTATCTCATTCTTTGGCTGTAAATGAAATTCAACTCCCAAGTGCACTCTCCGCGAAATGGAACGACTATTTCCATAATCGGCAATGTGTCGGGGCGGAATTAAACAATCTTCTTACTTATCCTGCTACGTTGACTTAGCTCAGGTGCTTCGCTAGGACGTTCTCTCCCGCTTGGAATTAGTCGTCTTATACAAGCGACGTTGATTCAATGACCAATCATAGTCACTGATAGGCATATAACTCAATTGTATGTATGAAGCTAGTCTTTCAAGTCCGATCGCAGTAACTCTTCAATTCTAGCTACCCTCAAGCAGGATACTGCATTGTCTAATCATGTCAACATGGTACAAGGAACGAGTGCCGTACAGTATCTTGCTGTGTAACGCAGTTTCACCACAAAGATTACGGGTAGAGACAAGTCTCCTTATTTCCCCTCTGATAATCAACGTCAAGCGCACATATCGCGGAAATGGGAAAATATTACGGGGGTTTAACTTTATCTGACATCTTGACGAATGCGAATTAGTATTATGTGAAAGGAGGTAAAACTTAAGACGAGCCAGCGACGATGGCTACGGGCCTTATCGAGTCCATAATTATCTATATGATAATCGCCACGAGATATGGAGCTACAGTGTCATCTCAATCTACGGATATACACTCACATTCGTCTCATCTCAAATACCAATTCTCTTCCCGAGTAACAACGATGGGTATCTTGATCAACTAAGCTGAATAAGGCTCCCAAAATGAAGCTGTACAAGTTTACAGCGAAGTCACAGTTGAATACAGAACGCACCTTTACCTTATAGGTATTTATTGAAAATGTCCTCCGAAATACGCCACGGAGTCCCTAGTCACAGTGGTGGCTGTGTAGGAGAACGTGAAGCGAGCCTTTTACTGTACGGAGAAGAGATGAAAGCCCAGCTGCTAAGTTTGTCCCTATTCTCTCGTGAAAGCGACAGGAGCGTATAGACCTATGCGAAAAGGGTTCCGAAGATAGAGCGTGCTTTTACGTCTATTAGAGGCAACGAGCTTAGTCTAATGTCCCTTTCTATCGACAGTGCTAGAGTTGGCGATCGGTTGAAAAGGGGCGGGTAGTTGTATGCTCATAGCGGGCGAACCTCTCTAGCTTAGTAATACTCTGTTGATATGTCGTTGAGACGAGTTAGGAGTAACGGAAACGGCGTTAATTTCTCCGTAATGGTTTCAAACTGAAATTAGATTGTACTAAAGAGCTAGTTCTTCGACAATTGCGGCCGGTAAGATGCCCAGGGATGATCAGGGATATAGAACAGAATAGAATCTATAAAGTGTATTTACTTTTCTATGCGACATGTGTTGGTACGGAAAGAAGACAGGCCTATGGGATATCTCTCCATTAGTACCTGATATTGGCATGAGCTTGAGACGAAAAGTTAAGACGGTTGGTTTTCTAACGGCATTATAGCGTTGAACATAGGTCGCCCATGCATCATAAACTCAATCTACTGGTGCGGGTAATTTAATGTCATACGTCTCTAGCCCTGGCAAGATCCAACTCTTAGTATCTCCAATTAACAGCGATCTCCTCGGGCCATTCAATATCTCAAGTTGCGTTTATGTTGACTGCCTCATGTTGTGATCTTGAGATTAGACGTAGTAATTAGCCAAAGAAACTCTGAGTTGCTTATGTTCTTCCCATCGTGAACTATCTCGTCATATCTAGAGGAACACATTAGTGGAGCTTATCTTGTACATGGAAGCTTCCTACTATTCGTAGGCGAGATATTAAATCGGTATTCCAGTATTTTGATTGGGTAACTAGCCAAGGCTTCCTGATCAAGGACGTCAGTGACTTATTCCTGACGCAGATACACATTTAGCGTTAGTGATCTCACTGATTTGATTCCTCGACAGATGCTGATATTGTCCAATTTGGTTGTAATCAGCCAGTGATTTTCCTTAATTTTAACTCTTTCAGATAAAGTCAAAGCCGTTGCTAAGGTAACCGCGTCGTAACCGCGTTAATAAATTAAGCTTATAGAGATCCTATGCAGCTATGTAATCAGTCAGATTTTCTGTGGCGCCACTAACAGGGTGGCCTGTGGAATCACAGGTACGTAAGATTGAAAATTCGAGTACCTAAGTACTTGGATACTCTTCATTCACTAGCACAGTACCGATTTAGTGAATTAAATCGAGAAGGAGCATCAGGCAGACACGATCAAAAATATCTGATTGGCGAGGGAAAATCAAACAAGTGCAAGTGATATTGGGTTACCTAGGAGAGACCAGTGTGTGGAACGGATGCCCAAGCGACCGCACGTAATAACGTAATGGCGTGTGGGTACATGGATGGACAAAGGAAGTTCCCCACAGAGATCACTGATCTCGTATTACATCATAGCCAATGAGAATTCTTAATCAAGAAGTAATAAATCATAAATCAATTAACGGCTGCCGGAATCAGGTATCAAAAATGTAAATATTTAGGTACGTACCTATGTGATTTTGCTTGGAGGTTGATCGGAAAATAAAAAATAACTAGGTACGTACCCCACAGTCGCCCTAAATAATTCTGTTTTAGGAACGCACACGCCTTTTGATTGGTTCATTAATTGGGCAGCCTTCGCTCTATTGTGGTCCGGGCGCTGAAAAGACCCACTGTACAGAGCCTCAATATCAAGATCAATGCGAATATCACTTGTAAACACCAAATCAAGCACAGTTTGATACAGGTACACAGATAATTCATTTATTATTTTTAATGGTCTGTGCAAATATCGTAATCAATCCCAATCAGGATCAAGACATCACCGCGAATTCTAATCAGCCAGCTCCCCTCACCACATTCCGTTTCATATATAAACCCAGGCTCACCCCCAACTTTTCCCAATTCCCTCCCTCCTCTTCCCATCTTCAACATCCTCTCTTCAACACTCTCCCTCATATTCACATACTTCATCCTCTACATAAGACAATCCCTATTCAATTTGAATAGACCCATCCTCCTTATTCACCTTCCTCCCTTTATCACCATAACTTATCTTCATTATCTATTATCATTCATCCTACTCACCTTACCTAACGTCCGACTACATCCACCCACCTTACTTTCACATATCCAACTTTACGCACACCAACACCTGGCACTCCTGCCAACCCTAACAACCGTCGCCCCTAGCGGCGGCGTCACCCTTAGCGACAGCACCAACTCCGAATGGGTTTCTTCTCCAGGTAATTCTTTTCCCTGTTCCAACAACCTTCCCACACTTCCTTCCCTTACCTTCATCCCAAGCGTCCTCGTTCTCCTCATTCTATCCGTTCTTCTTGCTGACCTTCCTAGTTACCCACTTCCTGCGGTTCTTACCCTCCCACCCAGCGTTCAATTCCATTTTCCTCTCTGGATCTGGAATCTTTCCCCATACTTCTTGGCCTACTACATCCCTCTTTGTTTCCTCCATCGCGCTTCCTCTCCTGCGCTCCTATCGCTTGGCCTACTCCTCCAGCTCATCCTGAGCCACCCTTCCTCCCTCCTTCCACTCTCTTGTCTGCTCCATTCTTTTGCTCGCTTGCGCATTTTTGCCTGCTTCCACTTTATTGACTGTTTCCACTCTCCTTTTCTTTTGGGGAACCCCACTCTCCTCCCTATTCCCGCCTTCTTGCTTACTTCTCTCTTGCTCTCGTGTCTTGCTCTCCCCTCCTGCTCCTTCTCCTCTTTCCCCTCTCGCTCGTCTCTCCCACTTCGCCACTCGCTTCCTCGCCTCGCTCCTTCTTTTTACTAGGGACTTCGTTTTCCCTATTCCCATTCCTACTTTTGGTCCCCTTTCCCATTACCTTCTATTTGCACCTTTTCCCATTCTTCTTTTGACCCCTTGCCCATTCTTCTTCTTGGTCCCTTGCCCATTCTTCTTTTCTTTTGACCCCCCTCCCCCCCCTCCCCTCCCCCCTTCTCCGGGGGTGGGCGGTGCCCACCCCCGGTTCCCGGACACTATCCTCCGGTTCCGACCGAGACTGGGCTACTTCCGCCGACGACGAGGAATTGCCCCGCCTCCCGACCCGCGGACTAGACACTATCCTCTAGCGACGACCGAGACCACCCATGTCACCGATCGACGAGACATGGTTCGCCTCTACGACCGAAGCCCCGGACACTACCCTCCGGTACGACCCAGACCTCCCTTAAGCGCCGACGACGAGCTTTTGGGACGCCTGCCGACCCGCGACCCGGACACTACCCTCCGGTACGATCCAGACTTCCCCTAAGCGCCGACGACGAGCTTTCGGGACGCCTGCCGACCCGCCGAACCCCTCCCCCCCTCCCCCCCGGACACTACCCTCCGGTACGACCCAGACCTCCCTTAAGCGCCGACGACGAGCTTCTGGGACGCCTGCCGACCCGCGGCTTGGACACCATCCTCCAGCGACGATCAGACCTCCCTTTGCTGCCGACGACGAAGCTTAGGTACGCCTGCCGACCGCGTAATTGTTCCCCTCCTTCGGGTCACCTGGTATCTACTTTCTATTTTTCTTATTTCCTTTGTCCACTCTGGCCTCTGCTACTGACCCACAGTTATTATTGGACGGGCTATGTGCAAGTCACTATGTCTGTTCCCCCCACTACAGAATGAAATGGATAAGTGCCAGCTGCACTGGAGCTTCATAGCTCTATGTGTGCTGGCATCGCGTCCGACATGTTTTCATACTCTCGATCATCACAGAGGGGAAACTTTTGAGTTGAGAAAAAAGGCTTATGTCCTTCTTCTCTCCCTTATTATTCTTTAACTAGTGTATTAGTCTGCCCTACATGCTATTACTCTGTATATTATACTTCTGTAGCCTTGTAATTAATTCATTGAACCATTAGCTCCACATATGTTGTCTTTTAAATTTAACGTCGGTAACTGAAAACCAATTATATTCCTCAATGGCGCTAATTAAACTATCTATATTTTGTGCTGCGGCCAATCGTATCCGAAGTTACTCTCCCATCCAATCCTACCATCCGGTTTGGATCCTAAAATGAAACCAGTAAGTACCGTAAGACATCAATATCTCGTGCCTCAACTTGATAGTCTGACGTATAAATGATCGCGCCTAGTAATTCAGTTTATGACTTGACACACCAACGAATATTTCCGAATTCCCGTCATGTTTCTGAAAGAGCCAGTACTCCCGTCTCGATGGGTCTAATGCTTCCCCCTATTGTCCTCGGGTCCCATACCCACTTTTACACCATGCTGAAGATTCTCCTGGACCTCTCTAGAGGACAAAAAGGGAGAATTGCATCAAATGGAGGCGCTTGTGGCTTCCAGGTCATCCTCCCATCTGGCCATCACCATGTTTGCCGACTCTACTCCCTAAAGTAACACTATATACTTGTCACTACAGCTGATAATTCACTATTCAGGGCTGTCGCTTGGCATTTAACACCTTAATATTGCAGCTCTACTGCGAGTCAAGTTCTTCGGCTGTTGTCTTCCATATGCGGAGGCTGGATCGAGTTGATAATCTTTCACTATAAGCCCGAATATTGTTCTGTAGACATTACTATTGCGATGTATCCCTTCGTTTACCTTTGGAGCCCGCTTGGTCCCTCACAACTGGATATACCTGCTCGCCACCCTCGTTCCAGTACCTAGGCACTCTCACGGGCTCGATACCCAAATAAGAAGCCTGTGCTATCGGCACTAGATCGCCGACATACATCTCTTCAACCAACTTCCAGATGCGTCTGCGGTTGCGCAGGCCATTGGGTACTTTCAGCATACTCTTTTCCGCATCGTAGATGCCCCACGCTTCCTGACTGAGTTTGCGGACGAGGAGTTCCCAATTGGGCTCACAGTGGCTGTGCTCTCGATCCCAACGAGAGCAAAAGTCCTTAGCGACGTTGATGTCGAGGTCTCGTAGGAATGGCAGACATCGGCCGCCTAGCAGAATCTCGCGCCACACCCATTGTGGTAGTAGCCCATTACACACACTTGGCATACCGTGACGCGAAGTTAAAAAGGAGCATACGTGAATTTGTAGCTCGGGTGGTAGAGCTACGAATTTCTTCGAGAAGGGCGTGGCCTCAGGGATCGTAGCTGGAGCTGGCGGGAGGGTGTTGAGGTTCTCGAGGATGGTCGCGGTCGCGTCCGGTACGTGGACAGGATATGCCGCTTCCTATGAGGATGATTAGCTGATAATAGGTAGGGCACGCATATAAAAGAGAAAAAGACACGGTGTGGTGGATCATGTTAATAACCATGTCATACCCAGCGTTCTATCTTATGATCAGAGGCAGCGGCTTGGTCGGCTTGTTCACCCGGAGCATATCCCATTGCGAGCAGAGGAGGTCGAAAAGGCATGTAATACGCGTGGGGCAACTGTATGCGCTGCGGTCGTTCTACGGAGTCTGTCGTTGAACTCATGTAATAACTGTCATCAACCTCGAAGCGCATGCGCAGGACCTTCCATAGTGTGCGCAGGTCGCGGACGACGATGTCATGGGGCGAGCGACGCATTACGGTCTCGGCCAACTCGAGACACCCTCCATGTGTCACGATATAGTAAGGTATGGAAGCCCACTCTCCGTTCACATCACGGCCATTTGAATGATTTGCCAGGACCTCCTCTTGGCTATCGGCCGATTCCTCATCCCCCTCCGCAATTATGATCTGGAGACGGTCCCCTTGAATCACACGAGCACGATCTTTCCGAACCTCCTGTGTTATTTCAAGTTTCAGCCGTGGCGCATTCCGTCTTTTCCCTCCCCGGTAATGCTCTCCTAGCTGCTCGAACTCACGGGCCGGATCACTTAGGAGCACGGCCTCCGCCTGCCATTTTGTGGTCTCGCTAAGCTCTGACGTCTGCGGCAGGATGGCATCGCCACATATAGAGCAGCACAGTTTACCCACGTAGGACGCTGGGGTCGACATGGTCTCTCTATATCAGTACCGAAAGCTTACTAGGTAGTTTATAGCTGGGCTTGCTCTTATATTTCTTTGTTCGTCGAAATGCTCAAGGAGACTGAATACATCACCATTATTGTAAATATCCACCTAGACTACAAAGGCAATATGGTCACATCAAGGGCTACGTAGGTACATAATAATATCTGACGGGTCGGAGTAACTTATGCAGCTCGATTACTCGAAGGATTGTTGCACTGTCAATTGCTGGCATATGATTGGCTGCAAGGAGGATTGTAAGGTGGGAGCAGCTGGAGGGTTTGACTAACACACCAATTACAACTGATACATATATCTAGCGGTATCTAGTGGTGTCTAGGTGTATTACAGCATCCGTCCGGGGGCCAGGATCTTACAGTTCAGCTGTCAATTTGGTCTAATGAGATGATAGTTAGGCGTGGTACAAAGGGCGGTTCAACAGGGTTACCATCCTCCCCATATTAGGTACCCGAGTTTTACGAGGGCTATTGTGTCGAATTGAAGAAGCTTATCAAAAATTTCCTATCGCGGGAATCTTAGATGTCGATCACTTTGAAAATCTCGAAATGTGGCAGTGCAATGAGAGATGTGGCAGGAGGTGTGGCAGGAGGTGTGGCAGGAGGTGTGGCAGGAGGTGGCAGGTGGTGCGGCAGGTGGTGCGGTAGGTGGTGCGAGAGCCGAGGCAAGTATGTCATGTTACACAAGGGCAAAAAAAAAGATAAAAATTCGATTTTTTTAAATAAAATTAAAATAAATAAAATAAATAAAATAAATAAAATAAATAAAATAAATAAAATAAATAAAATAAATAAAATAAATAAAATAAATAAAATAAATAAAATAAATAAAATAAATAAAATAAATAAAATAAATAAAATAAATAAAATAAATAAAATAAATAAAATAAATAAAATAAATAAAATAAATAAAATAAATAAAATAAATAAAATAAATAAAATAAATAAAATAAATAAAATAAATAAAATAAAGTTTATTAATTATTTAATAAAAATATAATATTATATAACTTTTTTAATAAATATAATTATAATTAATTACTTTATAATATATATTTAATTTAATATAAAGTAATTTTATATATATAATTATAAAGCTTTTAAACTTTAATATTAAATTAAAATAAAAGTTTTAAAATTTAAAATAATTAATAAGTTTAAGTTTATTAATTATAAAAATATTTATATATTTTATTTTTTAAATATATTTAATAATTAATATAATTTATATTTAATAAAAAAATTAAAAATATATATTATTATTATATTTTATTATTAAAAGGTTTATATATTTATTATATATATATAATATTAAAATTAAAAATATATAAAGGTTAAATAAAAAAGTTAAAACGTTAATATAAATAATAATTATAAAATTATACCTTTTATATATTTTTTATTTAAAGATTTTTTTATTTATAATTAAATCTTTATTTTTTATATATTAATTAATTTATAATTATTTATTATTATTATATATTATATAATAATATTTAATTTTTATTAAATAATTAATAAACTTTATTTATTTAATAAATACTTAATAAATAAAATAAAATTTATTTATTTATATTAATAAAATAAATTAATATTAATACTTTAAAAATATAATTAAAATTATAAATTAATATTTAAAATTTTAATTATTAATTTAATTATAATTATTTTTAATTTAAATAAAATAAAGTAATAATTTAAAAAAATATAAAGGTTATTACGTTTTATTTTAACAAATTTAAATTAAAGATTTTAAAAATATACCTTTTAAATTATATTACTTTTTAATTAATTAAATCTTTATTTTATTAATTAAAAATATTTTAAAACTTTAATTTAAAGTAAATTAATATAATTTCTTTTTAAAAAATAATAAAATTAATAAATTTAACAATATTAACGCATTAAATTAACTATAATTAATCTTAATATTAATTAATAAAACATTAAGGATAATAATCTTTAAGATTTAATAAGGATTTTACATATAAATAAATTTACAAATAAATTTACTATATATAATACACTTATTTAAATAACCTTATAATAATTATCTTTATTAATATATATACTTATTATTTAAGCTTTAAATAGTGTTGCACTGTCAATTGCTGGCATATGATTGGCTGCAAGGAGGATTGTAAGGTGGGAGCAGCTGGAGGGTTTGACTAACACACCAATTACAACTGATACATATATCTAGCGGTATCTAGTGGTGTCTAGGTTATTACAGCATCCGTCCGGGGGCCAGGATCTTACAGTTCAGCTGTCAATTTGGTCTAATGAGATGATAGTTAGGCGTGGTACAAAGGGCGGTTCAACAGGGTTACCATCCTCCCCATATTAGGTACCCGAGTTTTACGAGGGCTATTATGTCGAATTGAAAGAAGCTTATCAAAAATTTCCTATCGCGGGAATCTTAGATGTCGATCACTTTGAAAATCTCGAAATGTGGCAGTGCAATGAGAGATGTGGCAGGAGGTGTGGCAGGAGGTGTGGCAGGAGGTGTGGCAGGAGGTGGCAGGTGGTGCGGCAGGTGGTGCGGTAGGTGGTGCGAGAGCCGAGGCAAGTATGTCATGTTACACAAGGGCAAAAAAAAAGATAAAAAATTCGATATTTTTTAAATAAAAATTAAAATAAATAAAATAAATAAATAAATAAAATAAATAAATAAATAAAATAAATAAAATAAATAAAATAAATAAAATAAATAAAATAAATAAAATAAATAAAATAAATAAAATAAATAAAATAAATAAAATAAATAAAATAAATAAAATAAATAAAATAAATAAAATAAATAAAATAAATAAAATAAATAAAATAAATAAAATAAATAAAATAAATAAAATAAATAAAATAAATAAAATAAATAAAGTTTATTAATTATTTAATAAAAGTATAATATTATATAGCTTTTTTTTATAAATATAATTATAATTAATTATTTTATAATATATGTTTAATTTAATATAAAGTAGTTTTATATATATAGTTATAAAGCTTTTAAACTTTAATATTAAATTAAAATAAAAGTTTAAAATTTAAAATAATTAAGTTTAAGTTTATAATTATAAAAATATTTATATATTTTATTTTTTAAATATATTTAATAATTAATATAATTTATATTTAATAAAAAATTAAAAATATATATTATTATTATATTTTATTATTAAAAGGTTTATATATTTATTATATATATATAATATTAAAATTAAAAATATATAAAGGTTAAATAAAAAAGTTAAAACGTTAATATAAATAATAATTATAAAATTATACCTTTTATATATTTTTTATTTAAAGATTTTTTTACTTATAATTAAATCTTTATTTTTTATATATTAATTAATTTATAATTATTTATTATTATATATATTATATAATAATATTTAACTTTTATTAAAGTAATTAATAAACTTTATTTATTTAATAAATACTTAATAAATAAAATAAAATTTATTTATTTATATTAATAAAATAAATTAATATTAATACTTTAAAAATATAATTAAAATTATAAATTAATATTTAAAATTTTAATTATTAATTTAATTATAATTATTTTTAATTTAAATAAAATAAAGTAATAATTTAAAAAAATATAAAGGTTATTACGTTTTATTTTAACAAATTTAAATTAAAGATTTTAAAAATATACCTTTTAAATTATATTACTTTTTAATTAATTAAATCTTTATTTTATTAATTAAAAATATTTTAAAACTTTAATTTAAAGTAAATTAATATAATTTCTTTTTAAAAAATAATAAAATTAATAAATTTAACAATATTAACGCATTAAATTAACTATAATTAATCTTAATATTAAATTAATAAAACATTAAGGATAATAATCTTTAAGATTTAATAAGGATTTTACATATAAATAAATTTTACAAATAAATTTACTATATATAATACACTTATTTAAATAACCTTATAATAATTATCTTTATTAATATATATACTTATTATTTAAGCTTTAAATAGTAATATTTAAGCCGTTAAGCTTAACGTATTAATTCCTTAATTAACTTTATTAATTACTTTATAATTTATAACATTTAACGCTTATTATTATAAATCGTTAATTATTTTATTACCTTAATGTTATTTAAATTAATAATAATGAAAGTAAATTAAAATATTATAAACTATTATAAGTTAACTTTAAATTAAAGGTTTATAAAAGCTACGTAATAAAAAAAACTATATCTTATTAACTTTATTATTATTAAATTATAATAACGAGGAAAAATTAAAATAGTAAAAAAAGTTATAATAACTATAGCTAAAGTTATTTATAAATAATAACCTTAAAATTAACATTAAATCGCAATATTTAATATTTTAAAATATAAGTTATTAATTTATAAAACGTTAAAAACGTCTTTTATTATTTAAATAAAAATCCTAAACGTTTTAATAAGCGTAACGAAAAGGTTTTTAAATAAGCTATTTAAAAACTTAAGCTTTATTAAAGCTTATATTAACAATATTATTATCTTTAATAAAATTATTAAAGAATATTTTAAACATTTAAAATAAGTGTTAAAGATATTAAATAAAGCTTAAATTTATATTAATCTTTATAAATTATTTATAGCATATTTTATTATTAAATTATTAAAATATATTATTAATAATAAAAAAATTCTTAAAATAAATAATAAAATTAAAGCGTTTAAAAAGTTAAGCTTTTTTAATATCTTAAATATCTTAAAGATTTATTTAAATATATTAAAATAGCTAAGAAAAAAAATAGCTTAATATAAATTTAAAATAACATCATTATAAGTATATAAAATAACCTTATTAATGAAAATAAAAGAAAAAGGTTTATTATTAATTAAAGTTTTTAAATAAATTAAATAAATATATATAATTAAAGGTATAATTTAAATTTATTAAAGAAAAATTAAAAGCTTTTAAAAAGTTATAAAAATATCCTTTATACTTAATATATCACTTATTATTATAATTATAATAAGCTTATTTTTATTAAAATGGAATGTTTATTTTAAAGCTTAAAAAATAATAATATTTTAATTAAACATTAATTAAAATAAAAAATTAATATTAAGAAAGATATTTTTATTAAATTAATTAAATTTATTTTCTTTATATTTAAGCTTATTATAAAGATTAAGAAAAGATATAAATTAATAAAATTAAAGATAATAATTTTAATATAAATTTATTATAAAAATAAAAAATTATTAATATTTATATCATTTTTAATAATTATATTTATAAATTATGTAATTATTAAAGAAATAGTTAATCATATATTAATTAAAATGATAAATTTAAATAAGGATAAATTTTAAATTAGTTAATATTATATCCTTTTTATCTTAATTTAATTTAAATATTATATATATTTTTAAATTATTAAATATTATATTAAATATATTTTTAAAATTATTAATGATAATTTAAAAGGAAAAGGTTATTTAATTTAAGATTAATAAGCTTAATAATATTTAAGAAAATTTTAATATAGTTTATTTTTTATTAATAATAAATTTAATTTAAATATTATAATAATAATAATTAATAATAAGTTTAAGGAAGTAAATAATTAAAGGATATATTATAAATTATAAATATAATAAAGTTTATTAAATTTTATAAAATAAAGTTAAAAAAGATTTAAAAATTATTAAAAAATAAGCTAAAGAATAATATAATATTATTAAAAAAATTTAAAGAAATTATTAAGGTTATTATAAATTAAGATAAAAGATTTATTTATAAAATTAAATACTTAATATCATTTATTTTAAAGGATAATCTTTTATATTATATTAATTTAAAAGGTAATAAAGATTTTTATATATTTAAATTTTATATTAAACTTATCCTTAAATTAATATATAATAAAAAATATCATTTTAACAAAAATAAAATAATAAATAACTTATAAGGTATTTATTTCTTTAAAAAATATTAATATATTAAATAATTTTACTAATATTATCTTATATATTATAAAAATTAATAAAATTAATAAATATTATTAAAATAATTTATACTTATATAAACTTTTAATATTTTTTATTATATAATAACATTAAATATTATTATTAATATATTTAATATTAACTTTATTAAATATTATTAGGAAATATAAGGCTATAAAAAGTTTAATACTTTATTAATAATTACTTATAAAAGTAATAAAAAAACTTTATTAATTTTAAAAAATAAATGATATATTATTAAAGATTAAACTTAAGTTATTTTATTAAGTTTATAAATGGTTAATTAAAAATTATTAATAATTATTATTTATGATTAAAATCTTAAATAAATATTAAATTTATGGAAAGAAATATTTACCTTATTAAGAATAAATATATTATTTTTAACAACTTATTATTTATAAACTAATAAAGCTTTAAAAAGAAAGAATTATATTATAAAAATTGCCATTTATTTTTATATAATTATTAACTTTAATATTCCTTAAATAATTATTATAATTAAGTTATAATATTATTTAAATAACTTCTTAATAAATTTAATAAAAAAAAGCTTAATAATTTATTTTAAGATTTTAATTATATTTTATACTTAATATTTTAAATAATTAAAAAGATAAAGTTATTTTTAATAAAGTTAAAAAAGCTTTTAAAATAAAAAGATTTAAAAAGGTTATTTAATTAATAAATATAATAAAGATAATAGCTAAGGAATAATATAATAATAAATATATATTAATAAATTTTAAAATAAAAGATATAATTTATTTATATTTTTATAAAGGTTATTATTTATTTAATAAGTTTAAAAAGAAGTAATTATTAATTAAAGTTAATTATTTAAGATAATTTATAAAATTTTAACTTTAATATATAAGTTAAATTTTCCTAATATTTAAAAGGTTTATTTTATAATATTATTAATATAACTTTATAAATTATTTTAAGGATAAAACCCTTTTAAAAGAAAAATCCTTAAGTTTAAACTAATAATTATTAACTTTTATAATAAGTAAGAGTAAAAATTAAATATCTTATTAATAAGTATATTAAATAATATAAGAAAAAGTTTAAAGTTTAATATTTTTATTATTATTTAAATTATATAATTAAAGATAATTAATGGAAATTATAAAATAAATTTTAAGAGATAATTTTTAAATTAATAATTATATATAAGTAAAAGAAGCCTTTTAATTAGTTTAAATTGTATAAATAAAAAGGCTTAACATATTTAAAAAATAGTTATAATTAAGGCTTTTTAAGCTTAATAAAGATTTTAATTAAAATAATTTAATAATTTTTAATAAGTTAAATCATTTTAATAATAAAAAGGGATTTATTAATTGTTTTTATTATATTTATTATTAAAGTGGTTAATCTTTAATATTAATATATTAAAATCATTATTAACTTTATTAATTTTAAACTTAAAGTAAAGGGGAGATTATAAATAGCCTTTATTTAAGAAATTGCTTATTAATCTTTATTAAAATTTTAATTTTTATCTTTTATAATATTTTATTATTTAAGAATATTTATTAAAGAATTTATTAATAATTATAAAATAAATATATTATTTTTATAAATAATAAAATTGTTTAAAGATTTAAATTAATTAATTAATAATTAAATCTTAATAATAATAAGCTTAAAAATATTATAATTAAAGATTAATCTATTAAAAATATTAATAATAATTAGTAAGATCCTTTTAATAAAAATTAAAGGTTATTAATTTAGTTTAATAATTTAGAATTAATTCTTAAAGTCATTATAACGTTTATAATCCTTATAACATCTTAAAAGATACTTATAAAGTATTTAGTAATAAGGTTAATAATATTTATAAATTATAATAAAATATTTAAAGAATTTTTATTAATATATATTAATTTAATAGTATTAATTATAATATTAAAATTTATAATTCTTTAAATTATATATTAATAATAACCTTTATATAAAATCTTAAGCTTATTAATAATTAAGAAGATTAATATTTAAAAGTAAATAATAATATAAGAAATAAAGTTATTAAAGATAAGGAAATTAAGTTATAAAGGATAAGGAGATATTTTTAATTATTTTAAAGTTAATAAAGGTAATAATAAAGATAAAAAATTAATATAATTAAAAGATAAAACCTTATATATAAAATTTAAGAAGATTTAAATAAATATTTTAATTAATGTTTAATTATAAAAGGTTAAAGAAATTTAAAAGGATTTAGTTAATATTAAATTAATGGTTTTTAAAAAGGTTTTACTATTTATGAAAAGCTATTATTACTTATTAAACTTATTAAATTATAGTAAAGATAAAGTTTTAAAAGTTTTTAAAGGTTATTTTTAAAGTAAAAAAGGAAAAAAGCCTTTAAGTTAAATAAAGTAATAAATTTAATAATTTTATTATTATTATTAAAGAGGCTTTTAAAATGAAGAAATTTAAAGAGGTTATTTAGTTAGTAAATATAGTAAGGGTAATAATTAAAGAATAATATAATGATAAATATATGTTAATAAATTTTAAAATAGGAAATATAATTTATTTATATTTTTATAAAGGTTATTATTTATTTAGTAAGCTTAAGAAAAAGTGATTATTAATTAAAGTTGATTTATTTAAAATAATTTATAAAATCTTAATTTTAATATATAAGTTAAATTTTCTTAATATTTAAAAGGTTTATCTTATAATATTATTAACATAGCTTTATAAATTATCTTAAAAATAAGATCCTTTTAAAAGAAAAATTCTTAAGCTTAAATTAATGGTTATTAACCTTTATAACGAGTAAAAGTAAAAAGTTAAATGCTTTATTAATAAGTGTATTAAGTGGTATAAAAAAAAGCTTAAAGTTTAATATTTTTGTTGTTATTTAAGTTATATAGCTAAAGATAATTAATGAAGATTATGAAATAAGCTTTAAAAAATAACTTTTAAATTAATAGTTATATATAAGTGAAAAAAGCCCTTTAATTAATTTAAATTATATAAATAAAAAGGCTTAATGTACTTAAAAAACGGCTATAATTAAGGTTTTTTAAGCTTAATAAAGATTTTAATTAAAATAATTTAATAATCTTTAATAAGTTAAACCATTTTAATAATAAAAAGAGATTTATTAATCCTTTTTATTATATTTATTATTAAAGTGGTTAATTTTTAATATTAATATATTAAAATTATTATTAACTTTATTAATTTTAAATTTAAAGTAAAGGAGGAGATTATAAATAGCCTTTATTTAAGAAATTACTTATTAACCTTTATTAAAATTTTAATTTTTATTTTTTATAATATTTTATTATTTAAAAATATTTATTAAAGAATTTATTAATAATTATAAAATGAATATATTATTTTTTATAAATAATAAAGTTGCTTAAAGGTTTAAATTAATTAATTAATAATTAAATATTAATAATAATAAGTTTAAAAATATTATAATTAAAAATTAACTTATTAAGGATGTTAATAATAATTAATAAGACTTTTTTAGTAAGGATTAAGGGTTATTAATTTAGTTTAATAACTTAAAATTAATTCTTAAGGTTATTATGGTGCTTATAATCTTTATAATACCTTAAAAAATGCTTATAAAGCCTTTAATAATAAGGTTATTAATATTTATAAATTGTAATGAAATATTTAAGGAGTTTTTATTAATATATATTAATTTAATGGTATTAATTATAATATTAAGATTTATAATCTTTAAATTATACGTTAATAATAATTTTATATAAAACTTTAAGCTTATTAATAATTAAGAGATTAATACTTAAGAGTAAAATAATAATATAAAAAATAAGGTTATTAAAAATAAAAGGAATTAAGTTGTAAAAGATAAGGAAATGCCTTTAATTATCTTTAAAGTTAATAAGGGTAGTGATAAAGATAAAAAATTAATGTAGTTAAAAGATAAAACCTTGTATATAAAATTTAAAAAGATTTAAATAAATATTTTAACTAGTGCTTAATTATAAAAGGTTAAGGGAATTTAAAAGGATTTTATTAATGTTAAATTAATAGTTTTTAAAAGGGTTTTACATTTATAAAAGCTGTTATTATTTATTAAGCTTATTAAATTATTAGTAAAAATAAGTTTTAAAAAGTCTTTAAAGGTTATTTTTAAGTAAAAAAGAAAAGAGTTTTTAAGGTTAAATGAAATAAATAAATTTAATGATTTTATTATTGTTATTTATAAAGGGTTAAATAAAAATATCCTTTATTTAATGTTTAATAGCCTTTATAATAATAAAAATATAAGGGATTTTATATTAAAGAAAATGATAATTAAATATATAACTATTAAGTTAAGTGAAGTTTTAAAAGAGTTATTAATTAATATACTTAAGGATATTAATAAATTCTTTAATATTAATTACTTAGGAATTTTCATATTTTACATAATAATATATAATATATAAGCCTTGTTAATTATAATTATAAAGATTTATCATAAGAAAAATAATAATTTATAAAATGTTAAATTATTTATTAAATCTTTGGTATTAGTTTCTTATTATTATAAAGCTTATTATACCTTAAATTTTATAATAATAAAATAGTTAATATATATTAATTATTTTAATTTAGCTTAGCCTTAAAATATAATTATAAGATTATTTTTAAACTTAATTATTGCTATTATTTACTTATAAAACAATGTTAAAATAATATAAAAACAATTAAATAATAAATATAACCTTAATATTTTTGAATTGTTTTAAGGCTATAACTTTATTATTTATAAAGCTTTAAAGGATATAATTAAAAGTTATTTAATAAGGTTTTAAGTAATGGTTTAAAATATAACTTAATATATTATTAATAAGGAGATTATTTAATTAAATAAAAATATTAATTATAAGATTAAAAACTTAAAGGCAACTTAATAATTAGTGTAAGTAATTTTTATTAAAGGAAAATAAACTTTATTAATAACCTTTATGTCATTATTAATTAAGTTTATTAAAGCTATTATTAATAATAATAAAAAGCCAAAGCAATTTAAAAAACACTTTATTATAAGCTTTAATTTAAAACTTATAATTAAAAGATTTCATTATTAATTATAAATATATTTAATTAATTAAAAAAATTATCGTTAAGTTTATTATTAGTTAAATTAATTAATACAATTTTTTTTAATTAAGAAGGAAATGTTAAGGATAATAATCTTTAAGATTTAATAAAGATCTTATATATAAATAAGTTTTATAAATAGCTTTATTATATATAATATATTTATTTTAATAACCTTATAATAATTATTTTTATTAATATACATACTTATTATTTAAGCTTTGAATAATGGCATTTAAGTCATTAAGCCTAACATATTGATTTCTTAATTAGCCTTGTTAATTGCCTTGTAATTTGTAACACTTTTAACATTATAAACCTTTACTTTATAATTTAATAAAACCACAACTTTAATTTATAAATAAATGAAATTTAAATATATTATTATTTATATAAAGATTTATAAGTGAGTATTTTTAAAAAATTACCTTTTTAACGTTTTATATAAGTATTTTAAAGTTAAAATGTTAATGTTTTTTAATATATTTTAAAGTTTTATAAAAGCTTATAATCGTATATAAAAATAAAAATAAAGTTATAAGATATTATTTTAGCTATTTATATATTTTTTAAAATTTATTTCATATTTATATTAATAATGTGTGTTAAGTTATACGTTTTTAAAAGTATTAAGTTTTTAATATTTTTCGAAGTTTTCGCATATTTTTCAAAAAACTCATTAACTTTAAACATTAATAACTTAACAAATATTAATGTTATAAATATAATTTAAAATTTAATATATAAATAAATGGTTATAATATTAAATTATAAATTTTAAATCTTTATTTTTACTTATATTAAGCTTTTTATAAATTTTAATATTATATTAAAATTTATATATTATATTATCATTTTTTACATTTTAAATTTAATTTTAAAAAATCTTTTAAAAATATCACTTTAAACTTTGCTAAAAATAAACCTTACTTTATATATATACTTTAATTTTATATATGGTTGTTAAGTAGTTAATATAAATAATAAGTTAAAGGTTTAAAATTTAAAGTGTGCGGTTTTTTTGTCACCCAATTGTAGATACACCTAGTGATCCGATCATAGGCTCTCATAAATGCATATAAGGGGAACTAGTTACCAGCTTATCCTTATTTATGCACAGAAGCATCTATAATAGTGTCGCTGCCTCTCCGGTTGCTTCCACGAAACATGTCCGAATAGCTCCAAGATCTCCTTTTAAGGCCAACAGCTCTAAGTCATCCTACCACTCCCGACGGCCAATCCTCGGCCGGTTCGTATAAAATAGCGATAATCGTTCTAGTATCTGGTCATTAAGACAAGACAAGACATAGACATATTGCATCAGCGTAGAATCGATCAATTTCGCATTCAATACATCAACGAACCTAGGAATCTGCATGTTGGTTAGTTACAAGCCACGGCAGCCTGCCTTACTAAATAAGGCTCAGTCGGCCGTGGTACCAATCTTCCTCGCATTGTAAATCTAAAACAGAGTAACACTATCCTTCACACGATATATCCTTAATTATAGCGGCAGATTGCGTAGTAGTTCCAAACGAAAGAGATATTTGAAATTGCCTTGCCAATATTAAAATCTAAAAATAAAGCTTCCCCTCTACTTTCAATCCTCTATTCCAGAAGTTCTCATTATTAGAACGTATCTGGGCAACGGCTCTCAGATAATAAACGAAAGAGGTATTCCGTTACTGTCTCGCGGTGGAAATGCGCATAGGCTTCTTAGGAACAAAACGGAACATCTAAAGTAAAACGACCCTAGCCGGCATTTGGCTACGTAAAGGCAAATTTTAGGAATGCAAGTGTCTAACTGGTGAGCCTTGTGCTAAACTAGAAGCGATTCCATCTCATCTTACCATTCCATCCGAATATATTGAACCACGAGCGACTGATCCATCTACTTTATCTATCCAAGCGGCTGCCAATATGGCATCTGGCGACCGGAATACTTTTACATTTGATGACTCTACGTCATTCCGGTTTACATTTCTTCCTAGGGTTACAGAACACATAAACGAAAATTTACAAAAATGCACCAAGCAATTAGATTATATCATCGCTGTCATCTGGCTCGACGATGCTCTCTGTTTGCGCTTTTGTGCATGATATATCTCCGATGTGCAGCCGGGTAAAAATAAATGTCACAGGGTATATATGCGCTATCTGGCTGCTCGCAGATAGCGGCGTCGCTTTTGCGACAATAAATATATAAACACCCGCTATATAGTGTATCTAGAACGAGGTAGCTTTATAAAGGGGTTGACAATGCTTCCATGCTAGCTGCGGATAGAATAAAAGCCCGCGGTAGAAGTAGATTAAGATAGGTAAACAGGAGACCTACATCCCTGCCGTAATTTCGAGGCTGTAAGTTTCTTCTCCGGCTCAAAGGCCGTCTACGTTCGGATATCTTTATGTAGGCGACTCTCGCCAACGACTTTGAAGATATGAGGTAGTGGACCGCGTCATTGAACATAGCATAGAGGGGCTACGTTTACTGTAAGTTTATTTTTCCAGTGTGTGAGTCGATACATACTTTAGGAGATAATCCGCGGAACAAATCTAACGGTGTGATTCTGATGAGCTTTTGGAAAGGGGGTTTGCCATAGTGCTCTTATTATGTGTGTGTCGTGAGGCAACAAAAGGTACGCAGGTAGAAATGTGTAGCAACGACTTTATCCATTGAGCATATCTACCTTTACATCATCTTCGTTCGAAAGCTGTTTTATTCCCTTCCAAAAAGCATTGGCAACACTATTTCCCGTATTTCAGCTACTTGACATTCAGTCCTCTGTCATGTGGCGCACCTAGGATGACGGGAATGAACATGTTGTTCCGCGAGGAACTGGGAACTATCTGGCTAAGCTCAAGGTATACATACACGATGATTCTTTGTCCAAAGGTGAAACATCTGACATCCTCTAGTGATATTTTGATTCCCTGTGCCAACCTCTAAACTGGATAGGAGTAGGTATATGACACAGATGAATGATTTCTAACTTTTAGAAATCTATTATCCGTAGCCCTAATAATCTATCTCTACGCTGACATTTTCAACATAAGAACACTCCTTTTTAACATAAGAACACCCCTTTTTAACATAAGAACACCTGAGACTAGCTCGAGAATATATCATGTTCCTATTATGATAACTATCCTGAGCGTCAACGAGACGAATAAGATTCAAATAAAAAAGAATTTGGGGCAGGAGGGGGTACTCGCCAGTTTCAACTTCTGCAGTACTTGAGTAACATCCGGTTAGCTAGAGAGAATTTAGGTATATAGGTTTCCATTGCCAAAATATGGGAGGATTCACGAATGAAAGAGAAGAGAGCGTGTGATGCCTCCAATAATTTCCTTGCGGCGTCTATGCTTGACTGGTTGCGGAGGAGAGTAGCTCATAGCCTTGAGTGGATTTGTGATGGTGTGTAAAGTCTATCTAAGCGCCAAGTATAGCTTCATCGACGATGCCTTTTCTTGAAAGATATGAGGTATCTAGGTAGGCAGCAGAAAGTGAGAAGGTTTCGTGCCTATGGACATTGGAGATGCTGGACGTGGCTGAGAGACTTGGCAGAGGTGTCATGGAATATAACAATACCTAATTGAGAAATTGAGGAACCGCTTCAGGCGTGAGATTGGCTTATACGATGCGGATCACGCGTCTTCCTAGTAGTTGAGCCGTATCCAAGCGGCCCATGAGCAAGATGTAAGGATTTAGTCAACGGTTGAGTATACGAGAGGCTTGTCCAGATTCCAAGGCCTCGTTCACGAGATCAATCTATTTCTTATGTTAATCTATCTATGCATGATGGCAGCTGCGGGCCGGGGAGAAGATGACGATGAGAATCGGATGTTGTGCAGGGCTCAGCGATGCATTGGGCGTTTATTAGAAGCGAGTATAAAAAAGCCATCAGATGATTCGACGATGGGGGTTTCTGTCAAAGGGGAGATAATCTAGATCGGAGGGGGGGAGTTTAAGGAATGGATTTTCATAAGATGCAAATAAATATACATGATGATACAGTAATCCTTGGATCGGGCTACCCTTGACGTAGCACCAAAGTGTCTGTCACTTGCAGTAGTTGTCGTTGCGAAGTGTGACGCGTCAGTCATTTTGTGCTTTGGAACAGCTATATGGAGGTACATGAATACATATGTACGTTTAACATTGTAAGTCAGAGGTACCTAGAGGGTACTTGACGAATTTTTTTTCCTTTCCCTTTTTTTTCTAACGGTTCCATGTTTGTTGTCTGCAGCTGCAGCTGATGTAACCCTATTACCATTATTTGTAAAACCAGAACCACCATAGGGTCGCTTGTGGTTCTTGGGTCCCTGCCGAACGGCCAAGACGTACGCCAAGATAAGCTAGACCAGCCAAGGATCGAAGGGCCAAGCTTAACCAACATTGGTATCAACATTTAGTACCGGTATTGACGTTGGAGTAGCAGCATGTACCTAGGTACCATGTTAAATAACTCTCATTTCACGTGATCAATTACATAAGCTTGGCTAGCATAATAGTACCTGTGTATGTATATGTATATACATGTATGTATGCATGCGCGGAATGTACATAAACCTGTTATTTAATTCCACCTTTTCCCGTTTTATATGCGTAGGTACATAATGTATGTAGCTACATATACGTGGGGAGGTATTGTATTACCGAATTCTACCTAGTCGGGTATCGTTGTATGTAACTTTAATCGATAGTCCCATTACATGTAATCATTTGATGCAAAGATGTAGGTACCTCTTCTGGTCCCGACGCAATTGCCCAATGCCTGCCGCATCGTACCTACCCATGCTGTGGCCTGCAGAATACCAAACAATTCAAGTCAACAAGAAAAGTAAAATACATACATATTTCCATAGACGTACTTGCCAAGGAAAGAACCGGTTGACAAAAATAAAAAAGGTTTAAAAAAAATAAAGATATTATAAAAAAATACCTTAAAATAAACCTCATACAGGAAACAAGCAACGCACGTACGCATCTTTTTATCTCACACTCGCACTCTCTCTCACACACACAACATGTCACCAACACGTTGACAAGCCGACACACCGCAGGTGACCCCGTCTATGGCGACACAAACCGGGACAACACACATTGCATTACATATGTAGACGATAGGAATGCCATCCTGGGTTTCCGGTGAAGTTCGCCGCATCTCCCGCATGGTAAATTGCTTTGATACCTATTATTGATGATGCTGATGCCGCAACCCCGTGTTGACGCTGATGCTACCGACGCTGATGCTGTTGCTGTTGCTGTTGCTGCCACTGTTGCTGCTTCTGCTTCTGCTTCTTGCGACTTGGTACTGATGTAGATGCCGACTCTTTTTTTCTTTGTAGTCGCGTCTCATCTCCATCATCGTCATCATCATTATTCTTCTACCATAGTATCCATTATCTTAACCTCGGTCATAGCTCTCTCACCATTGTTCTCATCTATCATCATCCTTCTTACCGCTTCTACTCACCTACTTACACTCTTGTTACTCTTACCACTTACACTTCCTACGTCTTTCTACTCTCTCTTTTCTTCTAAGAGAAACAAGGCCCCGGCTAGTCCGGACGTCCGTCTGATCGTCTAAAAAAACTTTCTTACTTTTTTTCTTACCTTCTTTTATTTTTCCTTCTCTTACCCTTCTTGAACATAACGGTGCCTCGAATTTATTTTAATTCTATTTTTATTTTTACCCTTTTTTATTCTAGCTATTTTATTATTTATTTTATTATTATTATTATTATTATTTTATTCCTTTTCCACCCCACCCCCCACCATAAAACCCCAAGTCTCTCTCTTTCATCTACTTGGAAACTCTCGGACGAGTTTACTGGTTAAGGGCCCGTCATGCTGCCTTCGCCCTCGGCCGGCTTTAGTAACAAACCGCCCCCATCGACGGCCGCGGCCACGGGTCCAACCATTGTCACTAGCACCACTACCTCAGCTCCTCCTGTACCTGGTCCTGGCCCTGCAGCGACAGGGGCAACACTCAAGCGACCAGCTGCAGCCGACCTGCAGCGCAGTGCCGGCACAAGCGCCACTCCTTCAAAAAGACAAGCAACATCCGGTACCAGAACGAATCCGATCGCGAATCCAAGTCCCTTGGCTGCTGCTATTGCTGTTGCTTCTTCCTCGACTTCAGCTTCGGCCGCTCCGACTACCACCGCAACCCAATCCTATCTTCAACCTCAAGCTGTCATGTCCTTACCTGCAGGCGTCACCGAAGAACAGTTGCTGGGCAGGACGCCCGAACAATTGATCGCCACCATCCTCCAGATCCAGATGCAACATCAACAATATGTTGCCCACATCTCGGCGCAATTCGATAATATCAGCCAGCAGTTAAATGACCTTCGTGGTAGCCTGGTAGCTTCGCACCAAGCTGCAGCATCTGTATGTCTTTCGCCTAGAAGGCCTCAATTTTCCATTTTCCCTATCAGCATAATTTATATTAATTACTGACAATATCGTATTACTTAGGCTCTTAGTTCTCGCGACCCTTCTATACGGCCCATCATTCCTCCGCCACCCCAGCAACCATCAGCTGCTTCGTATCCTCGGGGTCCGCCGATTTCTATGCAAACGCCAAGTCGCCCTGCCAGACCCCCTCCGGCCTCCCCTTCCACTTCCTCCCAGGCCGTTCTGCCTAGACCATCCGCGCAAACACCGCAATCTGCCGGGCCGCCCCAATATAAATACGGAACCGTCGGTACGGTGGAGGAGGTCTGGAAGGAGTACCGTGAAGGAATGGACGGCCAGCCTGCCATCGAGGAGCTAGATGCCACGTGGGGCTCGCGCTGGCGACCTGAGCCCCGGGGTCGCACGTGGTACTCGAGGCGAAAAGTAATCTGGGATAAGATCAAGGAATATATGGCTGAGGGCTTAGAAGAGGAGGATGCAGTGAGGGAAGTGGAGAAGCTACGCGACGGTAACACCATTAACAAGCTAATTCGAATGCTCCAAGATGAACGGAAGGAGAAAGGAATTGCGGATGACGGCATGGCTGTCTAGGGCGGCTGTAAACTACTTGATTTGGACCCGGCGTTATTTGGGGAGCGGCATTGATACCACACACCATATACTATGAGAGGCTGCATTTACGGGGCTTGTCACGAGAGGATCGCGGCAGCGGAATCGGCATATTCGTCATGGTCACTGAGAGAATTTCTTGTCAAGGCCGACCACAGCATGATAATTGTTCACTGGCTGAACGAAGGGAAGCCTGGGATTGGGCGTTTTAGGCAGATCATTGCGATGGCATTCGGGCGGTGGGCGGGAACATGACGTTGCTTGATTATAGGTAGTCTACCAAACGATTGCACAAGGCACATCTTCGAAGCACCCTGTCGGCCGTGCTACTACTAAACACGTTCAATCCCTTACCCCCCCTTTTCTCCCTCGGTATCTCGCTTTTGGGGTGTGAATTTGACGGGATAGATTCCGGTCAAGGTCTCCAACTTCCAAGACAAAAATAGTCATTACCGCATGGTCATGCGCCCCCAGATATCCCCAACAAGCGTTTTTTGAGGAGAGGCGAAGCCTCGGTGATTCGGTATGCCTACACGGGAGTCTCCATTGCGGATCTCATCTAGCAAGCTCTTATAATCGGCAGTGCAAAGGTCCACGAGAGCGGTATGGATCGGTTACACGAAAGCCACAATATGCAAAGCTGTGTAGGTTGCTTGATTGGCGCACCGGTCATCACAGTAAGCCCATGGGTCGAGCCAACTCCCTAGCGAGCTCAAAATATCCCGCATATCCGAACACGTCACAAAATATATTGCCGGCGCTGTTGACGTGGTAGAAGTAATCAAGGACGACGACAATGCCAGCCTAATTTACTTGCTCAATGTCCGCATCAGCTCAGAGCGCGGCCTTCAATCCGCTTCCTTATCCCCCCTTGTGGTAATCCTAACGTAAGCTGCTCAGCCGCATATTGCAACGCTACCTAGTTAAATTTCCGGGTTATTGACATCATGTCTACCGAGTAGCCCTCCATTCCGTAGACCGAATCAACATTGAGATTGGAGAGAACTTAGGTTTTCATTTTTAATTTTATTGTATTTTTCGTAGATACTTGGCACCTTGCCAAACCCGGATGGCCTCGCATATCTCCGTAACCATCTAACTTCACCGTCCCGGCATTCACTGCATCAACCACACCAACGCCAAGTAAGGATGAAGGTTGGTTACAAAGCTCAATGTCGGTAGTTGAGACAGGTTATTTATCAGGTATAGGAGGGTAAGAATCTGGCAGCTGGAGTAAGTTCATTTCTTATTGTCTAGGAAACGAACCTCAAATACTACTGTAGTTGACTCTGAGGGAATGTACTACTCAGCGATATTCGGGTGTTAGCACCCCAGATAAATATTGGTAGATGAAAAGGACAATGCGACTACCTAACATGACAATGCCGTCGGATCATTGTGAAAAACATAGAGGTGATATATCAAAGAAATTGTCATTATGCCTGACTTACCTAGGTAGACAAAGCAGTAAATATAATATTAGAATGCTTCCATGACGTTGGGCACTCATCGGTTATTTAGCATAATATCACCCCCAATCTCCTAGTCCTAGAACTGAACAGCGGCACTCGAACTACCACCTTGTCAACCGGATAGCCCCTCTTCCTTCAATTCCCGCCATAATGTGTTTAGAAGTCTACGTCCATAATACTTCACATGAACATGACACACGGCTCCCAAGTATCATAAACCCATCCACGGGCTACACGGTGTATAGTCCTTTTCAGGAACCTTACCCATGTCGGCCGTGTGACTATACCCACGTATTCGAGCCCATTTCTCCACAACAGTTTTGTCCATATCACCAAGGTTGTTGTAGATTAGAGGGAAAGATTGTATGTCGGTTTGAAGAGGGTACTTGTGCAACGCGAGTAAAGTACCACCACTTTGTCGACAAAGAGAATGGCGAAGAAGAAGACCTTTCGTTTCTAGATGCGTACTTGGGCAGTAATCCATCACTCCTCTTTCTTGCAGCTTGGTTTTTCAAGGCCGGCGTGGAGCTTGCGCTAGCTAATATATGCCGAAACAAGATACGTGAACGCCTTTCTGAAAAAGATGATGATAACAGCGACGAAGGGGACACTGTCCAACGAGCGGGCCTCGGGGTGCGGCTTGCACATTTATCCTACGTCATTGCTTGTTCCAACGAAGCTCTCGCCCAGTTTGCCATTCTCTGGAACTTGAATTCCGGGCCTGGGGTATTGCCTCCCCGTCCAGGACGGCACCCATATCCCGAGCAAAATGCTGAATTATCGAGACTATTAAACTTGAAAGTCCAGGGCTGGAATCAGAGGGACGTCAGTCAGTATCCTTGGCCTCCAAAAGTCGAGCTGTGGGAAGAGTTCAAAGCTGGATCATTCTCATTTTATGACGATCCATCCATTATGTCCTGGGCATTCGTGAACGAAATCAAGGGATTCATACCTAACCCACCTTCGTCCTTCCTGAATATTAAACGTCTTCTGTCACCACCGGAGCCAATTAATTGGGAAGTCTTCAACCCCAACACGAAAATTGCGCCCTTAGACAGTAGCGCGCCGACGGGGATGTTATCCTCACCTTCATCGGCTCTTTCCCCTCTCCCTCCCCCCCCTAATAGTTCCAATGATATTAAGTCTTCCGAGTGCGTATCCGACTCTGACTCGAATAACAATGAAATCAACGACGAAGAAGATGAGACAGATAGAGTGTATCCAATTGAGGCAATTGTAGGTCACCGTCCGCGCAAGTCGACACTCAAGCATGTTACGGCTTTTAAGGTAAGGTGGGAAGGCGACTGGGAACCAAATCAAAAAGAGACGTGGCAGCACAAGGAGGATATCGCGCCTCAAATAATCAAGGAATACTGGGAAGAGGTAAGTGCTAAGAATCGTAAGAGAACGGCTGGGCGGATGCGAAGACGAATAAGGCAGCAGAAGGGAAAGTATTAGAGAAAATAAACCTTTTTATCTCGCTAGGGGCATACTTTTATAGCATGTAAACAAACTTGGGAATATGATGCACCCGTTCACGGGATATAGGAACAGATAGCACGAATTCCTAATTTCGTGTTCAAAATGACTTGTATGTATGTCGTTAAACGTTCAAGTGACAAGTCTTTTACTCTGGTCGTAACCCACTTTAGGCTGTACGCTTAATATCACCGAAGAGGCATCCAATTTCGGAACAACCATGCCTCGACTCCGAGGCGAGAACCTATAACAAGTGGGACGTTTGATCATAAAAGTTCTGACAGTCGCTCTATGCTGTTCCGATGAGTTTAATTCTCACATAAGCATTATACCTAAAATCGTCCTATTAGCAGGAGCCATGAAAACACTTAGCTTGACTTTCATTCCCCTGTGGTTGGCTATCAGAGCCACCGCTGCTCCGTCGAAGGCGTTAGCTGCACCACCGGCTGAATTCACTCCAAATACAAGGGTTGGCCCTGGGGGAACCAAGTACAAGGACTCGCCTCACTTCCGCGTCTATGATGCAGCAAGCGACTCCGTTGCGGACGCTCTGCTCCAGACCTTGGAATCTGCTTATGACTGCTTCGTGCTTGGCCAGGGATGGAGGTCAACAGGGCTGTCATTTAATCAAGACAACGATAATGGCCCGTGGTTCAAAATGAACGTCTATGACGTGGCTGACTTGGGGGCTAACACTGCCGCAAACACGGGGACGGACAGTGCTACGGGGCTAAGTTTCCTGAACGTTGTGACGCAATGGATGAACACGCCTTCGATTACGGTTCACGAGTTCGGACACGCTATGACTTATGCTGAGCGGTATTGGATCGACCAGGGGAGGACTGGGGCCTGGTGGGAGACGGTAGCTAACTTTGTCGCTGATACCTTCATCACTTCTTCGATTTGCGCCGATTCGAGGTCTCGCTACAATCAACCTAGTGGTGACACTCTTATGAACTTGAAGAAAGTTATTAGCGATTCGTACCAAGTTATCGTGGACGGGTCAAGGGGAACCGGGAATTATTATGAGGCGTGGCCATTCTTGACTTATATCACGAATAATCCGGACAGCTACGCTGGCTTAGGGATGGCAAATTTCCCGAATGTTTGGCGGAAATACAAGCGCAATAGCAACGAGACACCCCTGCATGTCCTAGACCAGCTTGCGGCGTCTACCAAGATCCAGACAGTCGTGGGCCGTTATTGGGCTCGTATGGCATATGTTGACATCGGGCACGAGAAGGCTAGAGCGCTGTTCGAACGGCAAAGGAAAGAACTCAATTATGCCAATCTAGACTCTTTGGGCGGAGGAAAGTATAGGGTCAAGCCCGCCCGACAGCCGCGTTACATGGGCGCGAACATTATACCTCTGAAAGCAACGGGGACGTCAATTAGTGTCACTGTGACTGCCACAGCTCCCTACACGGCTACACTCGCAATCAAGGCTCCGAATGGTACTGTTCGGTACGTAGAGGTGGCGGATAACATGGCGCAAGCAACTCTAGCTAGCGGAGAGGAGGCTAGCTTGGTGGTTGTAAACACGCCGAACACGCTCTATCTATATGATCCTTTCTCACTTACGAGTGATGTGAATCAGGGCCTAGATTACCAGATTCAGCTAACTGGTGCAAGCGCCTAGGTCTGGGTTCATCGAATTGCTCCGAAGGAAATTCAAATTATTGCCTTGAAACTTATATTAGTGTCATAACTCGGAATAACCACGTGAAAAGTTTTAAAATTCACCGGAAATGGATCTACATAGCGTTGTGCCTTCAAAATTAGGTATGTAGAGTAATGGGCGATGAGGGGAGATAGTGGGAGGGGGGAAAGGGGGTGGAAAAGGGGAACGTAGAACTGTTTGTCTCAATTGACCGAAGAGTTCACATAATAAGATAAGAAGGATGCACCTAATCCAAATAGTAGACATTCAAATCGTCGCCCATCACTTCACATTCTTGATGGAAAACATCTTCACCGCTCTGTTCGCCTGAATGATGGCCTCCTTTGCCCCTGGCCAGGCTCTTCGCTTTCCAGTCTCAAAGAATCGAAATACGTGAGAGGTTTTAACACCATGATTCAACCAAGTTGTACATCTCTCAATCCTGAAACCAGAACTTCCACCCTTTCAAACCCCGACCTAGGTTTTCCATCCCCGTGCCTGCGGCATCGTGGAGAAAACCTTTACTACTATACCTTCTTTTCTTTAACAGCAATACATAAGATAAATATTTATAATATATTATATTATTTTCACAATTCGAATTAAAATTTAAGAATTACTACTTTATTATAAACTTTAAAATAATATTTAATTATTTACTTTTATACTTTAAATATTTATTTTTTATATTAATAAATATATTTTTATAATAATATTATTAAAAAATCTCTTTATTAATTTAAGGTTTATTTTCTTTTCATTAATACTATTATAAAACTAATTAAAAAACCTTTATAACTTTAAAAAACATAAAAGATAATAATTATAATAATTAAAGAAATAATTATAAAGTTATAAAAATTTAAATTAAAATTTAAATTAAAAGATTAAAAATAAAAACTAAAAACTTTAAAGATTTAAAGCTATAATAATTTAAATAATTAAAAAAATAATAATTAAAAATATAAAAATATAAAGTTATAAAACTTTAAAGATTTAAATTATAACGATTTAAAATATAAAATTATAAAACTTTATAAATTTAAAACTATAAAAATTAAAAATATTAAAATATAAAATCGCATATAAAGTTATATATAAAACTATATACAAAGTTATATATAATTAAAAAGTTAATTAATTAATTAATAATTAAAATTATTAAATTAATTATTATATTAATTATTAATTAATTAATTAAGTTAACTTAAAATTAACTATTAAATTAATTAATTAATTAATTAATAATTAAAATAACTTTAAAAAAATAATAACTTTACTTTAAAAAGTTAAGAAAATCTTTATTTTTTTTATTTTAATAAGCTTAAACTAATATTACTTTGTTACTTTTAATTATAAAGTTAATAGCTTATGTTATTATATTTATAAGTTTTATATATAATAATAAAAATATATTAATTTAAGTTTAAATAATAAAAAAATAAGTTAAATAAGTTATATTTTAATTAATATTTAATTATTATAAGTTATAACTTTATAATAATATATTAAATTACTTTAAAAAATATTTTAAAGTTAAATATATAACTTATAAAATTCCTTATTTTTTTAAATTATTTAAAAACGTTAATATAAACATATTTTAATTAAAAAGGTAATAAAGTTAAACGAGTTAAACTTATTTTTAAAACCTTTTTTAAAACCTTTTTTCTTTTAAGCTTATTAAAACTTAACAATTATATATTAAACAATTATTAAAAAATATCTTAAAAATAAATAATCGCTTTACGATATATTTTATTAATTTTAATAATTAATTAAAAGCGACGACGAGTAATAATAATTAATAATTAATAAATAATTTAAATAAGTAATATTTTAATTTTAACGTTAATACTTTTTCTTTCAAACTTATTAAATTTTAATAATTATATATTAAACAATTGTTAAAAAAATATTTTAAAATAATTAATTGTTTTATAAAACCTTTTATATTACGAATTAAAAGACGTAAATGTGGTAAATAAAGGTAATTATTAAAGATAAAGTTATTATAACAATTGTATATAATAAGGTTATTTTAAATATAACTAGCCTTAATAAGTTATAAGCTTTAATGGTTAATTATCTTTAATATATCTTCCTTTATTATTAAATCTTTAAATAAAAGATTAATTAATTAAATATATTTATTAATTAATAAGTATTTTTATTAACAAATATATAAATTAATAAGTTTATTAATTAATTTTATTATTATTATTCGTATCGTTTAATAATAAATAAATAAGTGTATTAATTAATTGTTTTTATAAATAAATAAGTTTATTATTTAATAATAAATAAATAAGTTTATTATTTAATGGTAAATAAATAAGTTTATTAATTAATTAATATATTAATTAATTATTCTTATAAATAAATAAGTGTATAACCTTTTTTTAATATATTATCTTTTCTTTATATATATATATATATTAAT